>JAQMYM010000021.1:2002253-2024089 GCA_030014255.1 Parauchenoglanis ngamensis
GGGCCGTCAGTAAGGGTGGCGGTAGCTGTACGCTCTGAAGCCCTGACCGGGCCGTCAGTAAGGGTGGCGGTAGCTGTACGCTCTGAAGCCCTGACCGGGCCGTCAGTAAGGGTGGCGGTAGCTGTTATTTGGGAATTATTTTGGTTTGTCTCCCAGGATTCCAGACCGTATCCTGAAAGGCCTCGCTACGGTTCCTGATTTTGGGTGACGCTTCAGAACTGACTCACGAGCTGTAAATAAAATGCTGGCGTCACGTTTATAGGAAACGTTAGAGATGACGTGCTGGACAGGTGTGATGTATTTATGTGGCCGAGAAGGAAACGAAAGCTTGGAGGGTAACGTTCTTTAAGGTGTTCATTGGGAACGTAGTGTATAAACACAATTTAGATCCTCCTGTGGCCAGGCAGGAAGCGATGTGTTCTGGGCCGGGATTTGAGCGTGTTAGGAAGGTGTTCAGGTTTAGGGTTTACGTTCTCGACCTCACACTGAACAGAAAACTAACATTTATTATCCCTTTAAACGCTTTTTAAAATAACAGTTTGTCTTGTTGATCGCAGAAAGTCTCTTGTCTTTGGTTTCTGCTTCTCGTTCCCTGATTCCCAGCCACGTGTCCTCAGAGGATCTCTGACTCTTTGGGACTTTATTTTTTTGCTCGACAGGGAAACGTTTGAGCCACTAATGCTGCAACTTTTACAGCTGAAATGTATATATGAGATTCATTTAAAAGGGAAAAAAAAGATTCACAAAGACCTAAATTAAATATAAACTATATTTATAATCTATGAAATGTCTAACTTTTTTATAAGAGAATAAATCTGATTTAAAGTTTCTGATTTAAAGTTTCATTTAATCAACATGGCGAGATGCAGCTTAGTGTGATGGAGAGGTTTATTAAGGCTGTTCTGGAGAATGGCTTTTTATTGCAGGACCTGGAGTCTGCTGTTTTGACCAAATGTTTGGATTTTACTGACCATCTGTGATCACACTCCTCATACTCGTACTCATCACACTCCTCACACTTCTCATGCTGATGCTCATCACACTGATACTCATCTCACTGATACTCCTCATACTCCTCACACTGACATCACACTCCTCACACTTCTCATGCTGATGCTCATCACACTGATACTCATCACACTGATACTCCTCATACTCCTCACACTGACATCACACTCCTCACACTTCTCACACTGGCACTCCTCATACTCGTACTCCTCATACTGATACTCATCACACTGATACTCATCACACTACTCACACATCACACTCCTCATTTTGATACTCATTACACTGATACTCCTCATACTGATACTCCTCATACTGATACTCCTCAAACTCCTCACACTGATACTCATCATGCTCATCACACTGACACTCCTCACACTCCTCATATTCATCACACTCCACACTGATACTCCTCACACTCATCACACTGACACTCCTCATACTGAAACTCATCACACTGACACTCAACACACTGACACTCTTCATACTCCTCACACTCATCACACTCCACACTGATACTCCTCACACTCCTCATACTGACACTCATCACACTTCTCACACATCACACTGATACTGCTCATACTCCTCACACTGACACTCCTCGTACTGATACTCAGCACACTCCCGCTCTTCATATTCCTCACACTCCTCACACTGATACTCATCATACTCCTCACACTTGTCACACTCCTCATTCTGATACTCATCACACTGATACTCCTCACACTGATACTCCTAATCCTCATCACACTCATCAGTCACTCCTCACACCCCTCACACTGATACTCATCACACTGATAATTATCACACTCCACACTGATAGTCCTCACTCTCGTCACACTGACACTCCTCATACTGAAACTCATCACACTGACACTCAGCACACTGACACTCTTCATACTCCTCACACTCATACTCCTCACACTGATACTCATCACACTCATCACACTGACACTCCTCATACTCACACACACTCCTCACACTCGTCACACTGACACTCCTCATACTCGCACTCACACTCATCACACTGATACTCCTCATACTCCTCACACTCCACACTGATGCTCCGCACACTCATCACACTGACACTCATCACACTCATTACACTGACACTCATCACACTCATTACACTGATACTCCTGGCACTCCTCATACTGATACTCATCACACTCCTCACACTGATAATCCTCAAACTGCGACACTCATCACACTCCTCACACTGATACTCATCTGTTTCTCTGAATAAACGTGGCTGTTCTTACTCACTCATCTGTAACACCTTTCACATTTGCACTTCACTAAATGAGAGACAGAAGAGCAAGTTGGATTATGCACTATACCATATATTATTTATATATAAATAACACACACACACACACACACACACACTCCTAACCCAGTTTTGTCTGTGTGCTTTACTCATGGGTATCGATCTGAAATTGGACTGAATTCAGCGCAGTAATTTCAGTACTCTTGGGTTTTCACCGGAGCTGAAACACTAAATTTGAAAGTGAAAGGCGAGAACTTTTTGCCATCGTTCTCATGCAGTCGAAGTGAGGTGAGAGATTTAATATCTAACTCATCACTGAAAGCCTTTGAAAGCTGCTCGTTTGGTAGAAACTGCGCTGGAGGTGTGTATCATCTCACCGAGTGAAGAAAATAAAGTTTCTGAGATCTTGTACAGTGTAACGATATTTATTGTGTTGAAGGATAAAATAGAACTTTTTTTAATCTACTTTGAGAAGTTTCACCAACATGTGTTGTGTTTTTTTTTTTGTTTGGTTTTTTTTTTTTTTTTTTTTGGTCGTGTCCCACAGCAGGTTGTCCTGTGGCGTGACGGTAGGTGGGCGGTGTGGCTCTGGCCTCGGCCCCCTCGCGCCGCTGAATGGCTGCGATGGCGCCCGCGCTGACCGACACGCCGGCCGACACTCACCGAATTCGCCTCAAGCTGGCTCCGTCCTCCTCCGCCATCAACCCGAGCGCTGTGGAGGAAAACGGCGCCACCAGCCGCGTCCTCGTCCCCACAAACGGCGCCGTCAAACGCAAAACCTCATCCGACAAAGAGGATCATCTGTCCTGCACGGCTGGAACCTTCAACAAGGAGGAGTCGGCTCGTGATTTGGGCAAAATCCAGCCGCTCGTGACATCGTACCGCTGCTCGGATGAGACCCTGAAACTGCAAAACGTCTTCGACATCCTGCCTGGCTTCTTACAGCGCAAACATCACACCCTGGAGCTATCAGAGGAGCAGCTGAAGAGCATCATGAGTGCGGGCAACGGGAGTGGCCTGCCTCCCCGACAGCAGAGTGTTAACGTGAACGGCGTCGCTCGGAAATTCACTAAAGCGAACAAAGACTCCAACGGCGTGACCATGAACGGAGGCAAGCACGGACAGGCAGCGCTTCCCCTTGCTCATGGGGGGTCGACAGGAAATGGCCCCGTTCGGGATCCTTCACAGCAACACCAGTGCCCTAGAGGCGTCTCTCGGGACCGTCCAAACAACCGGGATCTCCCAGAATCCCCTTCGCTCTTTCACACGCCTTCGCAAGAGCGGAACGTTTCAGACCGGCTGCAGTCCCTCAGCACGGTGCTTCCGCTGCCTCCACCTTCCGCGCTTCGCCCACCGGCCAGCCTGGGAGGAGACCTGCAGAGTCGGGCGCAACAGGTTGAGAACCGTCAGCTGGAGATCGAGGGCCGTCTGCAGCGCCTGCGCAAGCGGCTTCAGGTGGTGCAGGCGAAGCAGGTGGAGCGTCACGTGCAGCAGCAGCTCGGTGGATTTATTCAGAGCACGCTGGGGCCTCGGAGCGCCCGGGTCCATCAGGACCGGGCAGAAGCCAGCCGCTTCCTGAGGGACAGATCGGCACCGGATGAATTGGAGCGACTCTCGCTGAGCTGCAGCACCAACCTGCGGGCGGCGGAAAGCGCCTTCGACTCGGACGCCACTGAGAGCAGTTCTGGAGGCGACACGGACGTGGAGGAGAACGAGCTGGCCCGGGCGGACGTCGAGCAGCGCCACATTTCACTGTGAGTAGTGCACTTTAAAGTTTGACTTGCTCAAGAGGTTGCTGTTTTTAATGACGAAGTTAAATCCGTATGTCTGCGTGTCGCTTCACCTGCAGGCGAGTGCCGAGGCTTCTCTTTGTAGGCTTCTCTGTTCTGCTGCATGTTCAAGCTCGATTTTCCTCCTCGTTTTCAGCTCAGCAGTTTTCAGCTCGCTGCCCCCTTATTTACCTTTTCAATAAACCGCGACACAGATTTATTATAAATTCTCTCTAATTTCATGCAGACAAATGCGTATATGTGTAAATGTAGCGTGGTGTAGAGACGGGGCAAAACTTAGACACGATACGACGCAGTGATGCCTCCGTGTGATGCATTTTCAATACACCCAAAAACACAAAAGCGTTGTCTGATTATGTGCCTCGGGTTTGACGAAAGCATTTAATGCGATAAAAGGACTGTAATCGCAACTTAATGAAACCTGGAAATGAAATCTGTGCATTAGAACGTAACAGAATTAAACATCACCTAATTAAACCCTGGTTCTCTCTCGCCAAGCTTTCGCCGGCGTGCAGGGTTGCCAGGTCTCAATAAAATCCACATGGGAAGCAAAACCTGAAACCGTTTTAAAAAGTTTGGATTTGGGGGGAAAATGCCCCGCAATTAAAAAAATTTTTGTGCCATAATTGCTTCCAAAGTGACGTAAAAACCACCGCACTGGCAACCCTCAAGCGGGTGTGTCTGCAGCTCCAAGCGTTCGTTTCGTGCTTGCATCAATACCGCACATCCGCAGCGATGCACTTCCCAACTGCCACGCTGATTTTTCTTTTCCAATTTGGATTTGCGTTTTCGTGTTTGCGATGTTATCTTATCGTAGGCTAACATTATCTTATGAGAACAGCGTGACTGGGAGAGGCGTGTTCCTTTTTAACCCCCTGTAGGCTTCCCTCTTTCCTGTTTCGAGATAAAAAATTTTTTTTTTTGGGGGGGGGGGGGGGGGGGTTTTTTGTTCCACAGTTCCTGAAGGCCAGAGCGGCAGGACTCTTGGTGAGATACAGGCGTGTGCCGGAGACCGTTACTCAAGCAGCGTGTGTAAAGCTGATATTTATGAGCCTCCCTGTGATGCGTTTCGGTTTCACATAACCCCAACGTGTTAACATTTACATGATGCAACGTCGGTGCAACGCTCCCCTCCCCCCAGCCACAGCCGCGTGCTTCATATTTAAATGAAGTTTAATAATAAAACCCTGCGTTCCAGGCCGCTCGTTTCTCTGCTAATCGCCTTCATCGCTTCTCTACACGGTCGCAGGTTTGTTAGTCAGGTGTAGACGTTTCCGTCTCATGATGTAACGTGAATGCAACGTGTCTCTCTGGGCTTTGATTAGTCATTGTGATTGGTCAGTTGTGAAACCAAGACGGCGGTAAACAGCCGAAGGGCTTTCATCAGTCGGGTGCATGAGGCTGAGGCCGAAGCACGGAAACATCGCGCCACCCTTCGAGGCGTTTCTACGAGTTTGCTAACTGACGAGAACGCTAAAATAAGTTTGATTAGCGAATGCGGTTATAAATGATAAATCGATTATTAATGAACGTTAGAATGCGTATATTGTTCTATTCATAAAATACAAAGCGTAAACTCACCACTGCAGCTGCTTGCGGAGGTTTGTAGTTATTCTGAATAAGCTTTTCATTCGAGCAGAAAGATATCGCGCAGTGTATTGTGTTAAATCGCGATACCGATATTATCGTCGTTTCATCCAGCCCGAGTGAATATGAGAATGTTTTCGCTACACAAACAACGTCGATGCAACAATTTCCAAAGTTTCTGCACTCTTTATTTACATGTAAAGTGTGATGAACAACTTGTTCCCCTGTGTTACTTTGTACAATCCGAGCCTAAATGCCACCTCCACAATGCCGGACTGCCCTGCAGCTCCAACACGTGCAGCCGCGTCCACGTGAGGCGGGCTAACGTAAACCTAATGCAGGTCAATACAGATGAGCACCACCTGGACCCGAGCAAAGTGCGAATGTCGAGAGGAGGAAACGAGAACTGATGAAACGGCTTTACGACCTTTAAACCGCACGCATAAGAGACCGCATGAGGACGTGCTGGGCAACATCAGCAGGCAGGGTCTTTAAAAACGTGCGCAAGGTGATGTGAACGATATGCACGAGAGCAGACAGACCTGTCGCACGTGTGAACACTGAGCATTGACATGCCGTCAATACGCTCTCTCTCTCGCTGTCTCTCTCTCGCTCTCTCTCTGTGTCGCTCGCTCGCTCTGTCTCTCTCTCTCCCGCTCTCTCTCTCTCCCGCTCTCTCTCTGTGTCGCTCGCTCGCTCTGTCTCTGTCTCTCTCTCGCTGTCTCTGTCCCGCTCTCTCTCTGTGTCGCTCGCTCACTCTGTCTCTCTCCGTCTCGCTCTCTCTCTCTCGCTCTCTGTGTCGATCACTCACTCTGTCTCGCTCTGTCTGTGTCGCTCGCTCACTCTGTCTCTCTCCGTCTCGCTCTGTCTCTCTCTCGCTCTCTGTGTCGCTCGCTCACTCTGTCTCTGTCTTTCTGTGTCTCTCGCTCGCTCTGTCTCTCTCTGTCTCTCTGTGTCTCTCGCTCGCTCTCTCTGTGTCGCTCGCTTGCTCTGTCTCTCTCTGTCTCGCTCTCTGTCACTCGCTCACTCTGTCTCTCTCTGTCTCTGTGTCTCTTGCTCGCTCTGTCTCTCTGTCTCGCTCTGTCTCTCTCTCGCTCTCTCTGTCTCTGTGTCTCTTGCTCGCTCTGTCTGTCGCTCTCTCAATTCAATTGAAAGAGTTTTATTAGCATGACCATAAACACGTACAGTTTCAATAAAACAAATGCAGTAACAATAAAAATTTTAAATAAAGTTTAAAATAAAGCAGAAAACTTGGCGAGGTATGAGTTATATATCTCTCTCTCTCTCTCTCTCTCTCTCTCTCTCTCTCTCTCTCTCTCTCTCTCTCTCTCTCTGCCCTAAAGGCAGATGATGGTGCCAGTAATAATTAGCACCATGTACCTGTACACACAGCTGTGTGTTTGATATCTCACTCAGTCAGAGGCAGTTTGCGTGTTTGCTTATGTGTCTGAGAGACAGATACAAACCGTCTCACTTCTCGTCTGTCTGTCTATACTGTAAGAGCCGCTGTATTTGTAGGCCGAGCACATTTTCTTTTAATTTGTCAAATTCTCTTTGTGATATAAATGTAAACTAACTCTGTCCTATTATTATTATTGTTATTATTTTGCTCTCCATTCTTTGACACTTTCTGTCTGTTTGTATCTTTTGCTTGGATTCTTTCACAATTTTGCAAACATTATCTTAAGCATCAATAGATTTAGTTTTTCCCAGTTAAACAGAACAAATTTACGAGTGAGTACATAAATGCTTATGTACAAGACAGGAAAATCTAATGTGTGTAAGAATCGATCCATTCCAGAATTACTGTGTGTGTGTGTGTTGGTGGTAAGGTTATAGATCCCTGAGCCGGTTGGTTAACATTATCGTTTTCACTTCCTATGTGAAGGTCACTGAGCCGGTTGGTTAAGGTTTTATCTTTTACTCATCTGGTTTGCTCTTCCCACTCGTTCGTCTGTAGCGTGTGCACACCGCCGTGCGAGCTCTGTGCCTTTTCACTTCCCTTATGTGATTTTGAGTAGATGACGTATCACTCCGATGAAACAGCCTGAGCAGTGTGATATGGTTCTGCGTGTTAACTGTCCATTTGTTTTATTTATTTAAATGTTTATTCAGCCCTCCAGTGTCATCAGATAAGTCCAGTACAAAAGAAGAATAATATCTCTTTAGAATTAGAGCTGTAAACTTCAGATAGAACGTATGAGGTAGGAACAGGCACTGATTGGTCACGGTGGCATTTTGGAGTTGTAATCTGATTGGTTACTGTGGGATTAGGGCTGCGAACTGCGCTCCGATTGGTTACTGTGGGATTAGGGCTGCGAACTGCGCTCCGATTGGTTACTGTGGGATTGCTGTCATTTTCATTCTGCGTGTTTTTGAGTGACAGCTGAAGTTGTTCAGTGAGTACAGCGAGCGCGAGCACTGCAGTAAAGCTGGCTTTATATTGGACACTCTCTGCACATTCCTGATTCTCTCACAAAATGTGTATTATATTACTCTGGAGTGGATGGAGACCCAAGTACAATTGAATATATTTTTTCATTTTCTCCCGTTAAAGTCTGCTGAAGGTAATCTCTCAAACACGAGAGCTTTATAGTGATGGGGTCAGTAAAGGTCCTGCTCCAGCTGAATGTTGTTCTTTGGTTTCTGTAATGAAAGCATTATTTTTTTCTTTGTGCAGCAACCCTGCTATTAGCACACGCCTATACATGCGTCTATGATGCAGGTCCCGGTACGTCTCTCTTCACACGTGATCCACGCTGAGATGAAACCACAGGGGATGTGAAGTAAAACTCCCATCACCTTTATTCCAGATGTGATGGGAGGAGGTTCACACAGCTGGGTACACAGCGGTGGTTATTTAAAGAAGCCACGTATTTGCATTTGCGTTACAGATGTACAGGATGTAGTATCGTAGTACTCCTGCCAGACGTGACGACTCTGTCAGGTTACAGAGAGTTCAGCGTTCATTATCAAGAGCGAGAAAGAGAGAGAGAGAAAAAAAGAGTTATTGTCCGTCTCCTCTGTGCTTTATAAATAGCTGACAGTGACTAATTGCAGTCCATTAGCATTAACACTACAGCTTCAAATGAAATCGTCTAGCGAGCGGCTTAATGAATTCAAGCACGGTCAGTTTTTATTGCCGTCCATCCATCTGCGGGATGAAATACAGCAACATCAGGATCGCAGTATCACACGCAGCAAATTACAGCTGGGAGGTACCATGGTGTAATATCTGTATAATCATGATCCAAATCACAGTTTGTAACGTGAATGTAAGGTTTCACAACTGCTCAGCTGACGTCTGTTTCGCAAATCTAAATATGACCTTTTTTCCCACGTTTTTTCTGCCATCATTGTAAAACATGACATGGGGTACGGTACACGGTGAAATCTTTCATCTTCTAGAACAGCAGCTCTGGCAGTAGTGTAGGATTACATTAATGCGCTCGTTCTAACATGTTACCGTTTCCATGGCAACAGATAACATGGTCACACGTACAGGTTAAATTTTCATGGTGTACGTGGAGAATTGTCTCTAAGGAGACGTCCAGTGAATGTTTATGGAAGGAGTCTCCAGTGTTGGAGCCGTGTAACAGTCGGAGGTAACGGTTTTTTCCTGGTAACGTTACAAGCTGTGTTTTGTTTTTTCCCTTCCCTTTTTGGACCTTATTGACTTCACGATGCCAGGCCCTCACTGGATTCGTCCATAACTAGAAACGTGCGAACAGTAGGACGTCTGACTCTTTAGTTGATGTTCTTGTTGATGCACTTGCTCGGCGGAAATTTGATTCCAGACCAGCGAGCTGCGCAGCGTGAGCAGGAAGAACGGCTCCACCTCGTTACAGAGCAGGTCGACAAACCCGACGACATCGTTTCTGTTCCTCCGAAGCGTTTCCTGTTCAGATCTGAGTGAGGGATAGCGACCAGGACGTGACCCGGGTGTCTCTCAGCTCTCTTCCTGCGGAGCATGATGGGACCCGAGCGCTCGGGAGCGTGCTGTTAGCGTCACCATCACCGCGCTGAAGAGTGGCCTTCTCCTGTCCCAGTGTTTTATTACTCCTACGCCACAGCAGTTTCACTCGCACTCGGTTATTAATGAACGGCTCATTGTACTTCTATCTGTTTAGAGTTACATTTCAGTTGTGACGCAAGTTTTAGTTTCTGTTACAGCAGCTGCAAATATCCGTTTCTTTAACTTAAGACACGCCGAGTATTTCAGTTGTCTCATTTATTACAATTTTTCTTTTAAATTAGAACTTGCTTTTAGAGTCAGTTTGAGTTTGTTGAGTTTCTAATTCATGTTCATTTTTAGCTGTATTTGTGTTCAGGTTTGAATATTTAGCTCTAACGTCACCGCACGTCATGCAGCGTTGTTGAACAGGTAAAGCATGTTTCTAATTGGGCTAAAAGTCAGTAAATCAGCACTTGTAGCACTGAACTAAACAAATCAGTGCTGGTTTAGTTACACTTAAGAACACGTGTTAGAATGTAAATGTGTGTAAGAGCCTGCGAGGACGGAGCGACGCGGCAAAAGTCACCATTTCCTTACAATCTGCCAGAGAAACAGTAGTGTTGGGATAGTTAGCAGTTAGTGTTGGAGTAGTTAGAGATAGTTAGCGGTAGTTAGTATTGGGATAGTTAGTAGTAGTTAGCTGTGGAATAGTTGGTAGTTGTTAGCTGTGGTTAGTATTGGAATAGTTAGTTGTAGTTAGCGGTAGTTAATATTGGGACAGTGGTAGTTAGCAGTAGTTAGTGTTGGAATAGTTAATAGCAGTTAGTGTTGGAATAGTTAATGGCAGTTAGTATTGGGATAGTGGTAGTTAGCGGTAGTTCATTAGTGTTTTTTTTGTTTTTTTTGTTAACACTATACACATGCAGTGTATATATAGAAAGAATTATAGTTAGTTAGTGAGTGTGATTTTTAAACACTTGTTGCAGTCTGTTTCTAGTTTGTTGTTTTGTATGTTTTTGCTGTTTTAGGGATGAAAATAGCATCAGGCCACGGAGCAGTATTTCTCCCTGAACTACCACACACACACACACACACACACACACACACACACGGAAAATTCCTGAGTGAGAGAAGCAGAAATTGGGCAAAAGTTCGAGATTACGCAAAAAAAATAAAGAGACAGCTGGAGAACATTCCGGCGTGTGTGAAGCTCGCCTGAGTCACTGTTGCTTTCTGGTAAAAAGCGAGTGTAGGGGATGAAAGTTCATCAGGACGTGGCGGTAACCTGCGTGTAGGGGTGGTGCAGGAAGCTGTTTGTGGTGATGAACCTCAGCGTGTTTTTGTTGTTGGAGGTGAAGAAACGCTTGAGGTCAGTGTGCTGTGTTTTTGTTCCGACATGTCGGACGAGGTGTTTGTTTACAGAACCCCTCTTTCCGTCTGCTTTGCGTGTTATTTACGTTAGCGTGCGTGTTGGTGTGTAGTCTGGGAAACGGAACGGCTCGTGCTGCTCGGTAGACGTTAAAGAAAGGACTAAAGCACTATACAGACGTGTGCTGCTGGAGGAAAATAATCCATGACGCTACCAGCGTTACGAAGTCGATTTTCCCGCTCCACCGTGATTCCCTGACACCTTTAATTTACTAACGAGCAGAACATCCATAGCTGTTTATAGGTACATTTAACGTTGTTTCCAGAACATCTTAACACTTACGATATAGTAGCTATAAACGCTCGTTCCCTGACCAGCCTTGCTTTTTCTTCTTGCTCTTGAAGTGAATAAGCTAAAAAATAAAAATCAGCTCGTCATGTTACCTGGAAACTATCTGGGGAAACCTAAATGTGCAGCGCTGGAAGTGGAGACTCCTTCCAGCGACGATCAACATGTCAGCCAGGTTCAGTGCTCTGTATTAAATCACAGGGTTCTTATCTGGTTATTGTCCGTCACTGGCACAGACGTGTGAGCAAATAACATGCGCTGGGTAGGGAAGGCATGGTTTAGTAAATTAAGATGGTAAAACAAGTGAGTTACTGTAAGAAGTTGCTAGGTTCGGTAATGAAGGAAACGGAGGTAAGCAAGTACATTAAATACGGACCTAAAGTAGACAAGTTAAGCTAATAGCTTAGGTAAGTGAAGTAAGTTGGTTAGTGCGTTTAACTTGGTAGAACTAGGTGAGATTTGCAGCGGCACTGCTGTCAGAGCTGCGGTTATAGAAAATGAATCATCATCATCTGACCAATCAACAATGCTGTGGTGTAAATAGAAGTGAAGGAGTTTGTACTGTGTGTGTGTGTGTGTGTGTGTGTGTGTGTGTGTGTGTGTGTGAGAGAGAGAGAGAGAGCAAGAGAGAGAGAGAGACGGTGTGGCTGAGAGGGTTTATAACACACCAATCACTGGCGCAGACTTGTGAGCCAACTAAAAGTGTGACATCTGAACAGGCCAGTGGTTACAAAACCACTCTGTGGTGTTTGTATCTGCGGGGTATTTATGGATATAGTGCTGTGACTGAACTCACTCCCTCACTCGCTCCCTCACTCCATCCCTCTCCCTCCCGCTCACTCCCTCCCACTCACTCTCACTCCTTCCTTCTCACTCACTCCCTCCCTCTCACTCCCTCACACTCACTCCTTCCCTCTCACTCCCACACTCACTCTCTCTTGCTCTCTCCCTCCCTCCCTCTCACTCTCACTCCCTCACCCTCACTCCCTCACACGCACTCCTTCCCTCTCACATGCACTCCCTCCTCCTCACTCCCTCCTACTCATTCACTCCCTCACATGCACTCCTTCCCTCTCACTCACTCCCTCACTCTCACGCCTTCATTCACACTCACTCCTTCCCTCTCACTCCCTCCCTCACTCTCACTCCCTCATTCTCACGAGTACACTCACTCACTCTCACGCCTTCACTCACACTCACTCACTCACTCTCACGACTTCCTTCACACTCACTCCCTCTCACTCACTCATTCCTACTCACTCACTCACTCCCTCACACTCACTCCTTCCCTCTCACTCCCACACTCACTCCCTCTCACTCGCTCCCTCACACTCACTCCCTCACTCACTCTCCCTCCCTCCCTCTCACACTCACTCCTTCCCTCACTCACTCACTCGCTCACACTCACTCCCTCATGCACACCTACACTCACTCCCTCACCCTCACTCTCTCACACGCACTCCTTCTCTCTCACATGCACTCCTTCTCTCTCACACGCACTCCTTCCCTCTCACTCCCTAACTCTCACTCCCTCCCCCTCACTCCCTCTCACTCCCTCCCTCACTCTCACACCTTCACTCACTCACTCTCACACCTTCACTCACACTCCCTCTCTCTCACTCACTCACTCTCACGACTTCCTTCACTCCATCCCTCACACTCGCGCTCTCTCACTCACTCCTTCAATCGCTGGATGGAGGGAGCAGTAACGGACACTGGACAGGACTGGATGCGCATCACTGTGACTCTTCGCTATACCATATGACTTTTAATAAGAATACAAAAGTTCCAAATCACAGAACAACCTCAAAATGCAGAAAGTATACAAATTAAAATAATTGGTGTATTAAATGCACCAATAAGAAGGACATGTAGGCTTTAGTGGTCCTTAAACAGCATCTGATATTTGCATTTCCATTTATATACAGTGTTCTCCCTCCTGCGTGTACCGTTAGAGCCCTATGTATTCTGCTACATACATGTGGGGCGGCGGCGGGCGGACGGGAGGCCCCCTGCGCCGTGTAGCGTTTACTAGCAGTAGCGTTTTCCCTGATCACTTCATTCCTTCACATCCATCAGTCACTGCTTTGTAGTAATTATTATGCTAATAATTTAAACGTTAAGTAGTTAAGAATATTATGTAAAGTATATAAAGTTATGTAAAGTCAGTAAATAAGTTAGTTAGTGTAAGTAATTTGGGTTAGTTATGTTAAGTAAGGTAAGGAGGGTACATAAAGTACTCTGGTAAGTTAAGTCAATTATTTAGCTAATTTACTAAGTTAAGGAATTGTTAGGAAGTATGTACGTTAGGTAAGTAAGTAAGGCGTTAAGGTAAGTAAAGAAGTTAGTAAGGTAAGCAAGGAAGAAATTTGGTCAAGTTAGTTAAGTAAATAAATAATTTAGTTAAGTAATTACATTAGGTATGTAAGTTAAAAAGTTAAGCATGCATGCTAGTTGGGTAAGGTTAGCAAGTAAGAACGTTAGTAAGGTAACTTGAGCAAGTGATTTTGGTAAGTTATGCATGTTGCTTAAGTAAGTACACCCAAACCATAATTTACAGATTTGGCTTATGCTTAAAAATGTCTTAATTTCATTGTGCTGGGAAAAAAAATATGAAACCAAGTGATCTTTATTTCTTAGAGATTACAGTAGCATAACCTCCAAGCTAAATACTCCACAAAAAATAGATTGTCAGATTATAACTTTCAGGGCAATCTGTTTACTGTTCTAAACGAAAGCAAAGTCACAAATACGGTTTTGTTTGACGCTGATTGAAAGCGTGTGGCTTATCGAGTGTCACCCATGAGGTCTTATTCTACTCAAATGTCTTGGCTTGATTATGAAGTAGCTAATATTTATTGATGTAAAGAACTTCACCAGAGACCTCTGTAGTGAAGTCTGTCCGTGTGTAGACGTCTCATATCACCTAAAGCCAGCAGGACCGGCGGCCTCTGCACTCGCCTCGTACGCTGCAGCTGCTCCAGCCATAGTTTGGATATTAGATACTGGAGAATTTGACATGGAAATGGCTGTGGCCACATTGTTCCACACACACACACACACACACACACACACACACACACTAAAATGACACTGGTCAGATGTGATTAAAATGATATGGTGTAATAAGACATGGCTGACTTGTTTTCTTTTCTGTCAGGATGAAAAATTAGGATGCTCTCAGATTTTCCGTGTTCGGCCTCGGTTTTAAACACGTCTGTCTGTTTCTTAAAGGCCACGTAATCACTTTATTAGCAACACAGTAGAGGTTATTAGAGGTCACATTGTTACATGCACACTTACTCTGCAGTAACTCCTTTTCAGTAAGAATAACGTTATTCACCATCCCACTGGGCGAGTTAAAGCTCCACTCCGCTCCCCAGTCACATGCTCACACACAAACCTACTTAGGATAAAGTGTTCGCTAACGCCAGATCGTCATGTATAACATCAGGTTAGATACCATCGTAACATAGCGTGAGATAGTTAGCCAGGCCAGCGTGTTAATACAGACGAAGGAAAAGCAATCAGTATATAATCCTAGAATATATCCTAGAATTATAGCACTCTTCAAGTTTAGCTCGCGCTGGATTAGTTTAACTGTGTAACGTGTGTGTTGTGCTAGCCGCAGAGATTTATTGATGGTTTTGTCCTGGACTTCACTCTGTATCATTGGCCTTTCATACCTGCATTTTCTTGATTCTGTAAATATCATCCATCATCGTTACACACTGAAGAACATGACTAATAAAAATAATAATGCATCTGTGTGGACGAAGCTAAACATGGCTAAATAAAAACTTTTGCGAAAGTCCGCAAGGGTTTGCGCTTTTGTTCCCTCGGCTACCCGCCTGTGCCGTGCAGGTGTTACACTCCGGAGTGGTGAGGGAGAGTCGTTGAGGGAGTGTTGGAGCACAGCACCAGAATGCAGGCTGCTTTGTTGTGCAGTTGCAACGTTCCCACAGTTTGTAGCTTTCACACGCGCGACTGTGTACGGCTGTCCAACAAGTAAACACTGTGACTCATCTAATAACGGGGCAGGTCAGGGAAAAAACCGTTAGCGTCTGCCTTCCTTTCACTCTCGATTTGTTGCTCAGTCGTTCCTTTTTCCTCTTTTACTCGGCGTACAGTACGCGTCTGTGTGTGAGGATCCGTGTGTTTCCTTCATCTGCAGCGTGAGGAAATAACACTGACTCTGCAGCTCTGCTCTGCACCATGTGGTTACACCTGTTCACTGCGCGTGTGTGCGTGCATGCGTGCGTGCGCGTTTCACCCTTTAACCATGGGATGAAAAATACACTGTCTCCCAAAGATAGTGTTTTAGAGAAGGGGTGGATGAAAATCTGTCTAGAATTAGCTACGCGCTAGCTGGCGAGTGACTCTGAGGTAAAACGATTTACTCTGAGGTAAAAGTATTTAAGGAAAAATCTCATTCCATTAAAAGACAGAAATTCAACAAAAATTACCTCAAAAAAAGTGTAAAAACACTCACGGGACCACGCCAGCGCCAGTTCTTCTCAAAACAACAAACCGTAGCATCGGTGTTCCAGATCTAACAAGCGAACGTGTCTGGGCGTTGATTGAGCTCATGCTAATGCTTGTGTATACAGTATTAGCTCATTTACAGATATAAAGTGCTGATTTGTTTACTGATGATGTCGTGAGGAGTCGTGTTGATTGTGACGCCACTTGCTGAACCCGGGGGTTGAGTTCCTGAGTAGGAATTCCGAGTTTTGTTTCAGTGTTTGCTGGTTGTAGTCAGGAGTAATCTTTATTTGAATGGAGCGATATAAGAAAGGCTATTGATTGATGCCTCTCGCTTTCATTTATCAGCTCATCACATCACTCTCCAATCCGAATACGTTTCATTTTACGCCAAGCCTTCTGCTTTGTTTTTCTCGCCAATGTAGTCCTACAGCTACATGTCACTGCTGTGTGATACAGTGAGTTCTACAGTCTGCAGAGTCAGGGTTTATTCTACACGCTTCCTGATTTTTTGTACGACGCAGCACATGTGGAGGAAGCAGCAAAGCTTCTAATTGCGACATCGCGGTTTCATCTGCAGAGTGACAGACTAAAGCGGGGAAAAAAAAACAGACGTTCAGAGAGCAATGTGAAAACTAGGATTTCTGCATCGACGGCCGTCATTTTCGTCTCGATTCAGGTGAAAGTGATGTTTTGTGCGTTTGACCTTTTCTCCTTCACCCTGATCAAACGTTGATTTTAAGCGCGTGGAGAGATCGGTGCGGTTTCAGTCTCCGCGCCGTAAATGGCCATACAGGAAGAATAAATCGATCGGAGCAGCCGGCTGACCCCCCGCAGGCGTTTTACAGCTGAAAGTGGATTCACTGAACGGTCGTTATTTCCCAGAATTTCTGGCATGTACTCTGTGTAGCGCAGGACATCTGAATTATTCAAACACACTACTTATTCTTCACTTTTTCTTTTTTTTTTTTTTTTGTTTTAAGTAAGCGGTACAGTTTGACCCTGTGTGGGATTTAGAAAGTGATTATCAAGCCTGCGTGTGTGTGTTTTCTTTCTAAATGGCTGTGGAGTGTTTTATAACGAGTGACCTTCAGGAGGAAACGCTCCGACGGAGAGAAATACACCATTAAACAGAACTCTGTGCACATTTTCTCTTCCTGCGCTATGCTGTATCGTGACTATTTTGGGAATAAAAGCTGAGACATTTACATGTTCAGCTGCAACACCGTGTGACGCGTCGAGACGTGGGCTGCAGCCTTAGAAATGCACTATAGAAGTATGTGGACACCTGACCATCGCACCTATGTGCAGTCCTATACAATTGTATAGAATGTCGTTGTATGCTGTAGCATTACAGTTTCCCTTCACTGGAACTAAGAGGCCCCAAACCTGTTCCAGCATGACCTCAGTACCTGACCTCACTAATGCTCTTGTAGCTGAATGAACACAAGTCCCCACAGCCACTCTCCAACATGTAGTGGAAAGCTTTCCCAGAAGAGTGGAGCGCATTATAACAGTGACAGGGGAACATGTTTGGTCTGGGATGTTCAAGGGGTGCGCAAACTTTTGGCTATAATGTGCAAATTGTTTCAGTGTTGCATCATTGCATTGTTAAAGGTCGCTGTATTATGGTTTTCAGTCTTTTAGGACAAAATGTTTGTGGTATAGATTACACTGTTACGGTTCAGTGTTTTCATGGATGCAGATTACATCTTGTTAGTGCGTTGTTACATTGTTAGTGTTATGTTTCATTGCTACAGTAAACTGTAATTAACATTATTGCAGATTGCTGCATTTTAGGACTACAGGTTACATTGTAACATTATAACAATGTTGCATTTTTACAGGTTTCATTTGTTTTAGCTGTATAGGTTAAATTGTTCTAATGTTTTGTTACAGGTTACATCGTTTTAGCATTGTTACAGGTTACATCAGCCTACTGCTACGTTACATTGTTTTATTTAAGTGTTACAGGTCACATTTGTTTTAGTGGTATAGGTTACATTGTTCTAATGTTTTGTTACAGGTTACATTGTTTTAGTATTGTTACAGGTTACATCAGCTTACTGCTACGTTACATTGTTTTATTTAAGCGTTACAGGTCACATTTGTTTTAGTGGTATAGGTTACATTGTTCTGTTTTACATTTACATTTATGTCATTTGGCAGACGCCTTTATCCAGAGCGACTTACATGCATCTTATTTTATACAAGTAAACAGTGAAGGTTAAGGGCCTTGCTCAAGGGCCCAGCCCAAGTTTTGTTACAGGTTACATCGTTTTAGCATTGTTACAGGTTACATCAGCTTACTTCTACATTACATTGTTTTATTTAAGCATTACAGGTCACATTTGTTTTAGTGGTATAGGTTACATCGTTCTAATGTTGCGCTGTTACAAGTTACATCGTCTTAGAATTACAGGTTGGATTGTTGTCATTTTACAGGTTACATCAGCTTACTGCTATGTTACATTGTTTTATTTAAGCGTTACAGGTTACATTCTTTTAGTGGTATAGGTTACATTGTTCTAATGTTGCATTGTTACTTTGTGCTACATTGTCTTAGCGTTACAAGTTAGATTGTTGTAATTTTACAGGTTACATTTGCTTCAGGTTACATCTGCTTACTGGTATGTTCCATTGTTCTTTGTTTAAGCGTTACATGTTAGTGTTATAGTTTCACAGGTTACATTGGTACAAGTTAGATCAACTCAGTGCTTTGTTACTTTATTACTTTAAGCGTTACAGGTTAATGATTGTAGTTAATCTGGCAGTGTTCCAGGTTACAGCTGTTTTAGTGCTACTGGTTACATTGTAATGGTTACATCTATAGGTTACATTTACATCATAATGTTGCATTACCTTGTTACAGCCTCCTCTGTTTGATCGATTTAGTGTTGTTTTTCCACTGTTACAGGTTACTTTCCTTTCAGGTGTTTCAGAGTTGCATGCTTTTAGTGGTACAGGTTACATTGTTACATAGTTACGGGTTGCATTACAGTGTTTATTAGGTTACGTCAAATGGTATTTTAGATCTTGGTATTTCTGATTTTAGATCGTGGTACATGCTGCAGCAGTCCTGCGCAGATCGCATGGATACACCTGGTCACTAAGGGTTTATTTCTCTGTTTTCCGTAGACCGGTTTTGTCAGAAGTGCTTGTTCCTCGAACACACGATGCACATTTATTATATGTATGTATGTAGCAACATTGTAAATGTACAAATGACACAATGGCGTTCTTGAGTAAACGCGTAGCCGTGATGCAGTGCCAGCAAGTTCCGTGACGGTGATGCTGTCCTTGCGCAAACTTTTTCAATGGATAACGCAGAGTAAAGAGGTATAAACTGTCTGCAGATTTGGTTGTAACACTGTGCATTTCTGGTCGTTATTCCTCTCCTTCTCTCTCTCTCTCTCTTTTGCTCTCTTGGGTTCTCTCTATCATCTGTACCTGGCAGCGCCTGCAGCGCCTGGGCCAGAATGAAAGGAGTCCTCTGTGAGAGTGTGTGGGAGCGAGGGAAAGTGTGTGTGTGTGTGTGTGTGTGTGTGTGCGTGCGCGAGAGAGAAAAGCATAAACACAGAATGAATAAGCCTGCTGCTCTTTGTGCTCTTTTTTTTTTTTTTTCTTCTTTTTCTCCTGTGGTCTTTCTCAGGAAAAGGAGTCATGAAAAGTGTGCAAGTGGCTTCACTGAAGATTGTTGTTGTTTATTCATTCTCACAAGCAGAGACCTAGACACAGTGTTCTTATAAGATATTTAACCTTCGTGAAAAGATAACGAGTCCAGGTTCCTCTGAGTCTCATGTCAGTTTTGTAGCCACATTCTGAACAACAGTGTGTCGATTGTCTACATCGTCATGGTAACGTTGCTGTTTTATTCTAACGCGTGCGAGCGCAGAGCTCGCAAGCTCACGGTTTTTGTTAGAGGTGGCACCGATTCCTTTCCCAGGATCATCAGTATCGGGACGACACCAGCGGAAAATGTGGCTCGGATATCCGAGAGAAAAAAGAACGACCTTTATTTGAGCCTGAAAAGACTGGAATTGGATTTGCGACTTTTTTTTCTTTCTTTCCTGGAACCGGAACTTTAGGTAGCCATCCGTGCCTGACTAAGAGCAAACCTGGCTGTGCTAGCTGGGTGGGAGGGGCTTACTCTCTCTCAGCTGTCAATCACAGCGACTCTAGCCAATCATGAGCGTCTGTGAGCTCATGTATGTGGAAGAGGGTAGATGGCGCGTTCCTCCGGGTGTGTCGCACCGCAAGCACGAGCCATAACATTACTGCTGTGAGATGGGGGAAAGGGGCGGGGCTTCCGGAGTGCGTTGGTGAATATCAGAGTTCAAAACCCCTGCGCGGCTGCTGATTCACTTGGGTTTTTTTTTCCCCTTTTGTTTTGAAAAATAATAAAATAAAGCTTTTTTTCTTGGGTGTGTTTTGAGTGCATTCCTGTGTGACGTGCAAAACATCGTCAGGTTTTTAAAGTCATTTAAATATTTGTGTTTTTTGGTGTTTACCATTTTACCCCTCCCCCACACCACCTGCAGTTCTTTCCAGTGTTTGGACGTGTTTGTGTGTGTTTTCGTTCTTTTTTTTGTTTGAACATCTTATCAGATGAGTCATTTAGAAGACAAATTACAAATTTGTGTGTGCGTGAGTTCTTGTGCATACACACGTTCAGACAAATACACAACATGTTGATTCTTCTGTGTGCACCGAAGCATGGCCCCCACACACACTACAGTTTACCTTTAATGGTAGAAGGAGAGAATGCAGCAGTTCTCGTGCGTGCGCATGGCTGGAAAGTGTAAATGTGTCTCATGTAAGCTTGAATCGTAATCAAAACTCAGACTCTATCCTCTACATTAAGAGGGTGTGTGTGTGTGTTCAGTCAGTTGTATAAACCCCGTCTATCAGCCCACGTCATCGGGTGCACATGTGGTGCTGAACTCTGGGTACCTGGGCGTGTGTGTAGCGTGTGTGTAGCGTGACGTTAGCCCCGTCAGCCTGCAGCAGGGTATTTCTGTAAATAAAGCTCAGCAAAGGATGTTTTTGGTGTTCATCAGCGTTTACGGTTTCACATCTGAATACTGGATTTGTTTCTCAACACTGATCGCCAACAAGTTTGCATTTTACTGCTGCAACACACACACACACACACACACACACACTTCTCTCTCTCTCTCTCTCTCACTGACTCTCTCTAACTCCTTTTTTTCATCTATGTGTGTGTATTGGGTGTGTGGGTGTTGCAGAACCATCTGTAGAGCCTTAAGTGTTTTAAAATGAGTTGCAGAGCCGCCCCGTCAGTGCGCTCTCTCTCTCTCTCTCTCTCTCTCTCTCTCTCTCTCTCTCTAACTCTCTCACACACACACACTGCTGTAGTTGTTCAGTGTATTACACCTCTACTTGGCTGTGTTGGTATCAGTGAATTCCCTCTTGCTCTTTCCTGGAGATTGTGTGTGTGTATGTGTGTGTGTGTGAGAGAGTAGTAAGCTTTGATGCCTCCCCCACATGTGATCAGGCCTGATTTCCTGTGTTTATATTTTGCTTCACTATCACTCAGCTTTCAGACATTTCGTGAGAAAGGTGTGTGTGTGACTAATTAAGAAATTAACGACAAAACTGGAGCTGTGTGCTTTATCAGGCTCACAAATTAGCTGTTTCTATGGCAACTGCAAAATGATTACAGTAACTACTAGCAAGCAATTAGCTGCACCATATTGTAATTGTGTGTGTGTCTGTTGAGCTGTGTGTGAGCTTCGTAAAGAGAGAGAGTGATTACTGCTACTTCCTGCCTCCTCCTTGCTTCCTGTTAGAACTTCCTGTTCCTGGATGAAAAATGCACAAACACTCTCAGAGCAACACACACGTTCTGTCAGGGCCATCTGTGCTTATTTAATATCCCTGTGTGTTGGGCTGTCTGTGGTGTTAAAAATCTCTCACATCCTCCCTCTCTCTCTCTCTCTCTCTCTCTCTCTCTCTTTCTGGTTCTCTCTCTCTCTCTCGCTCTCTCTCTCTCTCTCTCTG
>JAQMYM010000021.1:2037593-2049028 GCA_030014255.1 Parauchenoglanis ngamensis
ATGATGAACACCAACACTACTGATGATGAACACCAACACTACTGATGATGAACACCAACACTACTGATGATGAACACAAGATAGATATTTTATATAGTTTGAGTTGTGTGTATATATATATATATATATATTATAGTTTGTGTGACTGTGTAAGCTTTGTGCTTTAGTGTAAGCTCAGTTGCTCATTCCTTCATCGCTGTTCCCTAGCCTGTGCAGCCGTGGGAGCGGCATACGTTCCCCCTGGATGCTGATCCAGCACAGGAACACGAGCAGTACGTGAATCTGGGTGGCGAGCGCACGTGTCGAGCCGCAAGGCGAATCTCCAGCTGCAGGAGCGGCTCCAGGTCCGAGTGCGAGGGCGAGCCTCCGTCACCACTGGCTGAAGACACGGGCCGGCAAAGGAGCAACTCAAACAGACACACACACTGCTGAAACGTTCTGTACAGACTCGACACACACACACACCCCTCCAGCTCCAACGCTATACAGAGCAGATTAAACCTCCTGCTGTTTGATATTCAAACATCACTTAAGTCTTTCACAGTTTTCAGTGAATTTGGCGAGTTGAAGATTGGAAAGCAGTAGAGACGTTTTGTTTTTTGTTTGTTTTTTGGGTCACTGGAAATTAACAGGTGGTGGCTGTTAAGAAGCGGAAAGCAGGAACCCGAGACTCGGTGGTGTCCTAAATCGCTCACGTGCACTTGCTTTGCATTGGAACAGACTGAAGAGATTGTAAATCGGAGGGTTTGACCACAAGCTCCCTATTATACTGATTTCGGTACAACCCAAACATGCGCACAAACGCTTGCCTATCAGGCACGTCATTATTACTATTATTTTTATGATTATCATCATCAGTAGTTTTTTTTGTTGAGCACTTCTCTCTGTTCATTCTCAGCATCTTTATTATACGGGGCCAGCTTTAACTGCAATCTCTGATTAATCAGCTTCCTGTTTGGTCGATCGCTCGTGCGTTTTTACTCCGCCTTTATATCACGTGAAAGTGCCCCGTCTCTGTCAGGTTTAGTATAAAGCAGCGTTTAATATACATGTAAGGCGAGCTGCACGTGAAGGTTATTTTTTTTTAAAAATAAAAACCAATAATGGATCAGTGCTCCGAGGCGTCGAATTGTACTAATTACGAAACATAAGATGGAGGGGTTTTTTAAACCTGAGAATGAACCGATTGCAGCACTTAATTTGAGTCGCTTTTGTTTAATCCTGCTGCCTGAATGCTTGAAACGAGAAATCCCCTTAAAGCAGGAGAACGTTTATCCGCTCGGACCTTCTTCTCTGTATTTGCACTCTGACGCTCCGCTGATGTTCTGCTGTCTGTCCATCATTCCACGACAGCGTTGCGTTCGGCTGAAGCTCGCGCGCGCGGCACTTACTATAAACTCCTATCTTCTCGTTCCTAAACCTGTTCCAGTCAGAAGAGTTTGAGGTGGACACTGAGTTGAGGATTTCTGTGCTCTGTTCCCTTTTGCTACAGATACAACGTTAAGCTTGATTACAGGATTGTTCTTCCGGCGAAGAGATTTCACACATCATGATCATCCTACGATAATAGTGCCTTTTTCCATCCGACTGGTCAGTGTTGTGGCTGTAACGGAGCAGTCCTCATTACGACTCCTATATGATTCCTCATCACATCTCGACTCCTTTTTTTTTTTTGTTGCAACGTTTGTCGTCAACTGACACCGCTCACGTTTTTGAGGGGCGTGGCCATGCAGGGGACTCCGGAAAGATGAGGGGGCGGGGCTAAAAATGTAAAAATGAGCAAAACGTCCGAACCTACAGGTGTGCTCCCGATTCAGACACATTCCTGTGTCGAGTTACAAATTTACAATTTATTATACATTTTTGATTGCAATCGTGACGTCACGTTTGGGCAGGAAATGACCGATATAATGTGGTCTAATCTCATAAGTGGAGAGTTAAAAGCTGTGTACTAGCTCAATGGCAGTGTTAGGATGTAAAATTTTAGCTTTTTACTAATTAGCGCAGCCACGACGTTGTCTATTGTCCTGATCACGGAGCTGCGCTGCGTCTCATTTTCCTCTCAGCTCCTGCTTTCGATTTATTCAGCTCTGATGCTCGAGTATCTGCTGTCCCCTCATATCCTCGCCTTTCTCACGTTCTTGCCTCATTTCTGCTTATTTGTGTTTTTCAATCCACTGGACAGTCTGGAATTCTGCTTGTTCCACCATCAGAGTATTTTACACTTGGGTCTGTAGCTACACATCATAATGCGCTCTATTTAACCAACAAGTTTTTGTTTAACCCTTTAAAATCATTATGCGTGTGTGTGTGTGTGAGTGAGTGAGTGAGCTGTATGGTGTAATAAAAAAAGCCATGAAGAAAGAATATCAGCTTCTGGCCCGTTTTCTCCATTCTCTTCCCCTGATTAATAAGCAACTCCTGGATGGTGACGTTCTGCTCGGCGTGTTCGTACAGTTTGACTAGCGTTCAGGAGCTGATGTCGTGCCGTGCAAGATATTTTCCAACATGGTGAATTTGGTTGGGGTTGGGGGGCGGGAGGGATTCGTGTAGGAGGAGTCTGGTGTATCATTTAGCATGTAATAGTTTGTATTATAAAAAAAGAGTATATTTTGTAAATACATTATTTGATTCTTTACCGTGTTTGATTTTTGAGGCTGTAGCTGTCCTGATTGTATAGCGAGAAGACGCGTACAAAAAAAATATTTAACAACTTTCTTTACAGAAATAAAGGTGTATGGATCAGTGGCCAATCTGACAGCGTTTGCGCTTCTCCAAATTAAAATTGAATTATATTGTATCATTCTGGTGTGTGATGGTTTTTATTTCATGTTAAAATAATCACCCAGTACAGCAGGAAACGCCGAAGATAAATTCTGCCGCAGCGCTTTCAGTGATTCTCCTGTCAGCGTTTGCTGGGTTTCACATCTGTGTCGTGTGATCAAGCTCCAGATCCGATTTAGACGAATTCATGAACAACTAATTCCAGCAGTCATGTAACAGGAAGTGTCCTTGGGTTTACAATTCAGGCACCTCATCAGATTATCTAACAACGTTTAATAAAACATTTATGATCAAAAGGAAAGCTATCCAGAGTGAACAACTGTTTAATACACTCTTTATAGATGGTGCACTGTGTCTGACCACTAGACGGCATCAGACATTTAAGATGAAGGCGGGTTGGATCATTCATGTATCAAACCACTAGAGGGCGTCAGACATTTGTTTGGGAAAAGTGCAGAGGACATTACATTTGTTTGTTGGTTCATTTAGAGAACGTGTGAATCTAACCACTAGATGGCACCAGACATTTGCTTGCTTGTTTTTGGAAGGTGCGCTGTACCTAACCACTAGAGTGCGCTTATATCTATGGGTGTAATTATTTTCAGAAAGCGTCCTGTTCTACAGGATGCCAGGCAATGCTCGATCGGACTGAGCTCGGAGGCATTTGGAGGCCAAGTCAACTCGCTCCTGTTCCTCAAACAGTTCCTGAATAACGTTTGCAGTGTGGCAGGACGCGTTATCCTGCTGAAAGAGGCCACTGCCGTTAGGGAATACTGTTGCTATGAAGGGGTGTACTTGGTCTGCAACAATGTTTAGGTAGGTGGTACGTGTCAAATTAACAGCTACATGAATGCCAGGACTCGAGGTTTCCCAGCAGAGCATGGCCCAGAGCATCACACTGCCTCGTACCTCGTGCCTGAAGACCACTTACATTACTGTAAGACAACCTTACTGACATTATAGAGAACTAAATTGTACTGTAAAAGATTTCACTTCAAAATATATCAGCAATCCTTTACAGAATGTTGCAATAATAATAATAATAATGAAACAAAACCATAAAAAGTTCTTGCTTTACTTTTTGTTTAGTGTGTCATATCTTCACAATGAGATCAGTTAGGTGACTTTGGGAATTCAGGGTCTGAAAATAAAGCCATTACAGAATATTAACATCAGAGGAAATTCTGTTATTATTCAACCTAAAAACTAGACGTGTAGTGAGGACTGACTGTTATTACCTCTGGGAGATAAATCTGTGTAATAGCATGTCTTAAGAGGTGTCATTTGAGAGAAGTTTTTCAGTCTGGAGCGGTTTAAACACACACGCACACACACAGAGCTGAGGACACGTGAGAGAGGGGGTTTAATACCGACTTTATTTCCAAATCCAGGTTCACAGCAGTGAGAATGAATGTAAAGTAACTGATAAAACGCACAACTACAGAGAGGACAATCACAACCATTAAGCTCAGAGTGGACTGGAAAACCGCAGCGCAGATTCTGGGTGAGAGAGAGAGAGAGAGAGAGAGAGAGAGGGCGAGCGCTTTCCCTTGTCGAGTTCACACGATTAAATCCAGCCTGCCTTACCCAACTTGTACACATTATTCTTACATTTTTTTCCCATACGAGCACTACTGCTGTTTTAATAATAAGGAAGTTCAGCAGATGATGTACAGAGATACCTGACCTTCTGAGATTTGGCATTTTAATGATTCTTCCCACAACACATGACCAATTCATAATTCTTAATTAGAGTGAACCCATTTTTGTTTGTCATCTTGCTGTTTTGTTAAAAACAGAGGAAAAAGGATCCTCCAGTGTTCTGAGGACATTTAAAGGTGCAGTCTGATCAGCTACAGGCCTCAGCGTACACCAGGCGGCTTATGATTGCGGTGCGAATAGATGTCATGCACGTGGCAAGTGCAAAAAAGGAACACGTTGGTCTAACCGCGTATGCACAGCACGTACACGACAGCTCATGATGTAAGGAAGCCGCCATCTTGCGTCCTACGCCAGCCTTGTTGGTCCTCGGGTTAGTGTTAGGGTTAGGTTTAGGTTTAGGGTAAGGCTTTGGGTTAGGCTCTTTTGGCAGTATTTCCAGCTTGTTAACATGCATAGTTTCGGGGTTGTGTGTTGTACTAAAGTGTGTGTGTGTGTGTGTGTGTTGCTGGCTGCGAGACTGCAGACAGAACCGTGTCAAACCAAACCAATTCAATCCAAGCTGGATGACTCCACAGTACGGCTTCCTGTTGCCATGGTAACTGTCATTATATTCTAACACCTGCAACGCCACCTGCAGGACTGGCACACTCGTACGCAAAGACCCATATGAAACATGCATGGTCACTTTAAACGTGTGAATCGTCATAGGGAAAGGAGTGGCTGACCTTAGCGTTGATACTCATTCACGTCCTTATTATTTTTTCTTCTTTTAATATCAAAAGGGGAAAAAGCTGAGGTGCATTGAAGATATAAAAAGGTAATAAATATCAGGAAATAAAAACAGGGACAATGCATTCTTTTCTAACACATCTCACGCCTACGAGAACACTATTAACAAACGCTAGGTTTGGATTTTTTTGCATGATTTTGTTTTTATTCTTTCATTCTCAGGTTGCTTTCGTGTGTAAGAGGAGTTCATCTGTGTGTGTGAAGTTGAACTGTAAGTGATGAGTCGGTGCAGATAAATGTGGACCATTAAACCAGATTTGTCTTTAATCAAGGCATCTTTTAGATCAGGTTTATAGCAGCTCCGCATGTTTTCTGTTGCATTTTCTTTTCCCGAATCAAATCCTCAGCCTTCGCTCTGTACGTTTAATCAGAGTTTTAGCGAGCGAGGAAAAGGGAGGCACTTTTTTTTTTTTTTAAACTGAACTGTCACTCACATTTACGCTGTGTATCGCACATCATCTTTAACACTACTGACTTGTAACATTGATCTAGCATGTTATAGTGAAACTGGACCGGTTTTATATTCACGGACTGCATGCGAAGACGGTTAATGAGGCAGAGCGATGCATTTTTTTTAATAATTATAAATATTTTATATTGTTTAAAGGAGATAAACGGCTTAACATCCACCACCAATATAAATACAGATGATCTTTTTTTTCTGATTTTTGTTTTTTCTTTAAAGGTGTATTTGTGCTGCTGTAATCATAAAGAATGTTCTGAAGCTCAGGACTCGTACACAATCTGCTCATACTGAAGCTCCTGTAAACACACTCCGTACCATTTGTCTTTACTCTTCTACACGCTGATGATGGACAATCCCACCTGGCTTTCTTCAGGTCATCTCAGTACGTTTTTCCTCGCCACCGCCACCTTTTGGATTTCTGTAAAGCTCATTAATTTTCAAACAAATGAACTAGAATCAAAAGGAAACACATGTACAGAGGTTTCCTCTTCATTTCCATCATTTAGGAAGTGTTTGGTGTCTGAAGAGAACTTCCGGAGCTACAAAAGGAAACTTCCAGCCACCAGTTTGTCTAAATTAATTATATGTAATAATATTAGTTTGGATCATAATCGCGGAATACAGCAGACGTGAGCTGCATTATCATCCCAATCCCAATTAAAAAGCCACACCTCTTGCTCAAGTTGAAGCAACATAAAACTGTACAGAGGAAGAATGGAACGTGAAGCTACAACTGGATTTAATTCCTTTTTTTGAATAAAGAACAGTGTGTGACTGGGTGTCAGACTGCGAGTCCTGGAGAGTGATATTATTCGTGTGGAAGGATAATTATCTCTTCCCTGTCAATCACACTATCCAGTCATAGACGTGCGAGCTCAGGTATGCAGAAGAGGGCAGACAGCGCTTTACTCAGAGTGTTACACTGCCCTGTGATGCAGCATGAGCAGCCGTTTGAAATAACGTGTTTAGCTGGAGGAAGCACGTGACAGCCTTCACCCTCCCGAATGGTAGAGCTGGCTGGGATGTGCAGGGGAAAACACCTTCATAAATGCTTAGGAGATATTAAACACCTCCATGAAGCTGGCTGAGTGGTGCGATGATGTTAATTTAGAGGTGGAATTTGGTTACAAGTGTTAATTATTAGCCACATTTACAAAATTCAGACACCAAAAAAGAAAAAGAGGAAATCTTTGTTTACATTTCATGTTTGGCCAATATTTTCTCTAAGGATTGATCTTAAACTTTATATTTTACATCTGGATGGGTGTTATTTGTCCTATCTGATCTCAGGTTTATTAGAGCAGCTCTTCAGCAGCACGTAGACGGTCTCTAACGTTCAAGATGTGGAGTTAGTATGCAAGCTAAAGGAGGAAAATGAGTACTTATTGGTGTGTTATTAATCTTAATTGATTACTGATTGGCTCAACTGTACACTAAACATATGAAGTATAAAGCTGTGTGTGTGCGTGCGAATAATTTGTACATTACAGTACAGCAGAATGCACATTTGAGGCTGAAGACAGGTAAATTTCACAGGTAACTTATTCACACACTGGAAATTAGTGAACTTTTTTGTACTGAATTGTAATAAGGTTGTAAACGTGAAACATTTATGTCAGAATATTCTGTAGACTAAGATTGCGGGCTGCGCTGGAGGCTGTTTACTCGCTATCACAGACCTGCCAGCACTGAAGAAGTAGAAAGCCTAGTCCTCCATTTTACAGATTTCTCATCTGAACGACGTTTTCACGGCTTGAACTGATGAAACCGTTTATCATTAGCAATAAAATGATTTGTAAAACATTAGATTTGACACTTCTTGAGTCAAAATGTTCACGTTTTTTTTCAGTGCAATCCGTTCAATGCTGTAAAAATGTCACGCTAACAAGTGAAAATATCTCGAATATACGTGAAGATAACTCGACGTTTCTATTATAAACTCACTATAAATCAAATACTGTACATGATTATTAAACCTGTTTCTAGACTTGTTCTATTGGCAAATATTTATTCAGATTTTATTTGTAAATTTAAAACTTGTGTGAAAATCATTGACTTGATTTATAATCTCATTTTTTTTTAAATATATTTGATTTACATAGATTTGATTTCTAATCTCGTAATACGGAACATGACATTACTGCCTATTTTTCTATATCCAAGATATTTTCACTAAGATTTTTTACAGTATAATAAATATAGCGATCTGATGCCGAACGCACACTGGTAGATTTTATTTCACATTAATGAACTCAAAGCGTTCTCTGTTTACCCTGACGGAGCGTGAGAGTGGAAAAACTGAAGAGCACCAATCAAAACATTACTGTCGTGACATGGGGGAAGGGGGCGGGGCTACCAAAACACTTACGCAACTGGCAGTCAGTCCAGATTCATATACCGATTTGGAGAAAAAAAGAAGACTGGGTTTATTTTTAGGTATTTTATCGGCGTGACTATTGGCGTGGCATCCTCGGATCTTAAACACGGCGCTCCTACCCAAGCCGCGTAAAGGCCGGCAGGTCTGCTAGCATGATATCAGCTTTTACAATTCCGACAGCGAGCCTGCAATATGGAAAAGATCCACAACTTTTTCTTTTTATTCCTTTATTTATTGTGATCGCTGAGCACTTTGACCTCCACATAAGTTTTCTGTTCCTGTTTTAGTCCAACAAAATAAGAAATTGTGACGAATAACCGGATTTGTTTAATGTATCGCAAGGTTGTAATTGTGACATGATGGTTTAATCTATATTAGTAATAATCATTACAGCAGCTGTTGTGCATGAATGCAAATTTCACACATTGTTACTTGTTTGCTCTAAATGTTCACTATGTTTATGCACTAGGAAATGAGTATATTACTGTAACTAACATTGACCCTAACAACGTTCCCATTTGATTGCAAAGCTTTTGTATATTTTGTAGTTTGACAGCATGATAATGTCCATGAATTCTGCAGTGAACATGTGTATAATTGTCAGGATGCCGACCAAAGTCGGCATGATATACAGTCTCCATGCTTCCTGGTAGCTTGTTTTGACTTGTTTTCTCCCTCACAGTCCAATTTCAGGTAGTATCTATTAATATATTTAAAAAAACAAAACAAAATTACAAAGCCCTACTATTCAATGTGAAATGAATTAATAAAGGGTAATGAGGGGAAGCATTCACAATAAGGCAACTAAGCAGAGAGAGAGAGCGCGAGCGAGCGAGAGAGAGAGATGAAAAGTCGGCGTACAGTATTAAGTGGACGTTCTAGCGTTGTAGATGGACTTCTACATGCTGTGACTGACCGAACAGATCAATACAGCATGGTATGAGTTCAATTAATCAGACAATAACATCATTAATGATCAGTCCCAAGAACCAAAATTCATGAAGAAATCCAGCAAGCACCTTTTTTTTTTTTTTTTTAAAACAGACTGAGGTGAAATGCTTGTTTTTTAATTTTTTTAAACCTTTTTTTTTTAATTGCCATGTTACAGCCTTGCGTTTGTCTTGGTGTGGAGGTGGTCGAGGCGCAGTGGGAGGTCAAATCACAGGCCCTGTTTAGCGAGTGAGGCGGTCACCTGGTCTGCGAGCGTGGACAGTTGCGGTGAGTCGCTCATGTTGATGCTGCCGGAGGAGGAGACTTTGCTGAGGGGGAGGGGTGAACCCTCTGCAGACATGCAGGGGGATTTAACCACGATGTCGGCACCGTGGTCAGTGCGAGCCTTCGCCTGCTCGCGGAACACCAGCTTGTGAGACTCAATCTGACGGAGAAGAGGACGAAAACGTGATTACGGAATACAGCCTAAAAAAAAAACCATCAGGAAAATCAGCAGTCTTTAATCCAGTTTCTTTTCTCAGGACAACATTGGGGTTAGATCAGTCGGGAAAAATGAATCTGCAGCTATGTTTATAAGCAAGGGTGGATTTGGGCGGTATATTGCTATGACAACATCTTAAATATCTGTAAGAAAAGCAACGGAAAAAACCCCAACAAATAGAGTTTCCAGAGTTCTAGAGCACTAAAAACCAGCAAAAAGTGACATGAGGTGAAAAACCTTGATGCAAGTGCCTCTTTTTTCTCCCACGTTAAATTAATAAGACAGAAAAATATATATTGTCGTTTTGTTGAGATGTTCCTGTGTCGGAAAACAAAGTTAGAGCTCTGACTGTTACAAAGACCTTCCATAAACGTTAATTAAACGTCTCCTTACAGAAAACTTCACCATATCAGTGATTTTTCTTTTTTTTTTCCCCGTTTAAGTCCATATACATGAGTTGTTGCTATAGAAATGATAATGTGCCAGGATGAGAGCATTATTATAAATATAAACCCGTGATTTGAAGCAGGAGTAGTGTTACAGACAAAATTACAAATCCCTACTATTCAATGTGAAATGAATTAATAAAGGGTAATGAGGGGAAGCATTCACAATAAGTTAACACCTTCGCAACCAATCAGAATCAAGAACTGGACGTCGCTGTGGTAATAATCATATTTATTATGTTTTAATTGACAGTGTGTGCGTTCTGCGTTAGCTATGGAGGCAACATTAAAGGTCACCATTTATTCTGACTCTCATTGTGCTAATATAAAGTGTGATTATTAGGAATGTAGGCTTGCTAGGTGAAAGAAACATCTGTGTTCTGTTTATATAAACCCTGAATTTTTCACAGAATCATTGTTATTTCGATATTTAGAGAATCTAATGGTGATACTGGTTTTATCCTGCAGCACTAGGTTTGGCTGCTGATAGAGTTTAATGAGGAGAAATGCCTCAGTGGCTCGTACACTTACTGGAGTGGTTTGGCTTTAGGGCACTGCCTTCCCTACATAGGGGGTCAGAGGATGTGTCCCCGTTTGGGTCGACGGAGGCACTCGAAGGCCTCCTCTCTGCTTCCTTCCCGTTCTCTCTCTACGGCCATGAGAACGTACACCACAGGGGGCGGGATTACAAACAAAGTTAAACACAATGTCAACAAAATGAGACTGAACAGAAACAAACTGATGAGCAACCAAAAGCTAAAGAATTTTACAATGCAGTGCTGAAGCAGGAAATTAATGACAAAAAGCAGGTAAGGAAGCAGGGCACCACTGAATAGGAAAAGAAAAATAATAAAGATTGAACCCGAAGCAGAACAGAGAGGAAGGGAATTATAGATGGACACAGCTGAGAAAGTGTGTGTGTGTGTGTAAAATAGAGAGAAGAGGAAGGAAAGCAAGACTACACAGCTCATCACTCCAATAAACATTACCGCAGGTTTGGCTCAGTGTGTGTGTTTACAACAGGTTCAGAGATGAAATGCGAGTTAAATCCTAGAAACAGGAGCTCCTCCACAAGCAAAGAAAATTCATAAAATAAAATAAACAAGTTTCACTGGTACATTTCATTGTCTTCTATGTCTGTTATTATCTGTTTTTAGGGCCCAGATGGTGGTGTATATGATATTAGGGAGATTTGGTTTTGTGGGGGATTTGGTTGTGGGATATATGATTTTAGGGGCACTTGGTTGTCAGAGATTTGGTTATGAGGGGATTTGTTTGTGAGGTAATATGATTTTGGGGGGACTTGGTTGTGGAGGGTATTTGGTGGGGGGGATTTTTTGTTGTGGGGAATTTGGTTGTGAGGAGATTTTCTTGAGGGGTGTATATGTGGTTGTGGGGGGGATTTTGGCTGTGGGGGGATTTTGGTTGCAGGGTGTATGTGGTTGTGGGGTATATGTGGTTGTGGGGTATATGTGGTTG
>JAQMYM010000021.1:2055503-2071083 GCA_030014255.1 Parauchenoglanis ngamensis
AGAGAGGGGGGGAGAGAGAGGGGGGGGGGGAGAGAGAGAGGGGGGAGAGAGAGGGGGGGGGGAGAGAGAGAGGGGGGGAGAGAGAGGGGGGGGGAGAGAGAAAGAGAGAGAGAGAGGAAAGACGATACTTTTCTAAGAAAAAAAATTTGGGCTAAGAGGGAAACAATGAGAATTTCATCTGAGCTAATGTAAGAATTCCAAGAGAGTCATTCATTCATTCAGACATCTAAATCATCTCACATTCAGGTAAAATCAGCAGTGGGAAAAGGAGTAACACAGGACTGACGAAACTGAGCAAAATAAAGAGTGCACCTTAAACATGTTAAACATGGTGTGAGAAGATGAAGACTCAATAATAACGTCTACTTCCGCTGCGAGGACGGAGCACGATAGCTCACAGCCAACGTACAGGCCTACCACTAGCGGATACAGCATGCTACCATTCAGTACCAGTACAAGTTTGGGCACCTACTGATTTATAGGATTTTCTTTATTTTGATTATTTTCTACATTGTAGAACAATACTGAAGACATCAGAACACCAAAAGAGATCATCAGCTGTGTTGTGTCGAGGTCATGCTGGTGTACAGTAAATAGCCCTGTTCCACAACTGTAGAATCCATATTATGTCAAGATCCTCTCAACTAAATAAAGAGAAGCGGCAGAACATCATTACTTTGAGACCAGAAGTGACTGTAAAGTACTAAAAACCAAGAAAAAAACATTGGATTAGAAGATGTCCAAACTTTTGCCTGGTACTGTATAAACTTCATCAGAAGACGATTATAGTTACAGGAAGCTGTCAGAAGTCGTCCTCTCCCTGGAACTCATGCACTCATTCATCAAACCCATTCTGTATTAATGCACTCGCAGCATCGAGGGGTGAAATATAATATCATAAATATCAAAAATATCATATGATTTTTATTTTCAGGCTGGCTCATGATCCATGATATAATCACGATTACTTTTCATGCTGGTGTTTAAGACTATTTTGCAGGATACTGAACAAAGAATCCAAGGTAATTTCCTTACTGATGTAAATATAGCTCTACAAGGAAACATAACCTCAAAGGAAAAGAATAACAGAGACACCTTAAACTTCTCTAACAATTTTATTAGAGTGCACTTCCCAACAAATTTATTTCTAGAATAAAAACAATCAAGTATAGTGAGCGTACTTAAAAATGTTCAATAAAAAGTCCATCACCTCTACTAAAGTCTTCAGTGCAGTAGAGCAAGATGATTGACAGGCGAGTGCGTAAGGAAATAAGTACTGAATACATTAGCTGAGTAGGTTTTACATTATTATTTAACAAAGTGATTCGGGTTTCATTGTTTTGGTTTGAGCTGAGGAACGGTGATGTTAGAAAAACTTTCTGAGAGTAAGTCCTAATAAGAATCAAGTATTTTTAGAAGTCACTTAAACCCCACATTTTTAACCGTTTTGATGTATACAGGTAAAATATTACAGCATGTTCTTGTGTACTCCTAGGCAGTGCCTTTTTAAGACATGTTTGTTATTGTTGTTTACTTCTGCGCTGTTTCCGAATGCGGTAGTGTTACACTCCGGTGCGCTCACCATGTTATCTGGATTTCAGCAAACTCGTTAGGGTGCTTTTTCAATGGTTAAACAAATTCATCACGTGTCCTTCACGTGTGACACATGTGTCTTGCCATTGCATATCTTGTGAACAACCGCGGTTTTTGCCGTGTCTGTTTTCTAAAATCCAACAAATCGATATACACTAACTCATGTTAAAACATTTTTAGGCACCAACTCCTCCATGCTTCTGTGTTGCCAAAAAATGAGGAGGAAACTTAATCTAATCTTAATCCTAATCTAATCTTAATCTGCATTTGTTTATTAATGATTCTGCCTGTGAGAGAATGTGAGCTGGTCTAGTGTAATAGTGTATAGTCTGGGTCATAAAACATCTCGGGATGCTAAGTCTAAGCGTTTCCAGCACAATGGATATCCGCCGCCTCTAGTTTCCTATCTATGTCTATTAGGTGGATCTAAAGTTGGCTACCTAAAAAAATGTATACAGCAAATGTATGGAGGAAAAGGAGGTTAAACCCCAAAGCTCTGGTCAGGGAGGTGCTTGTTATTGTCTCTGGAGTTCACCTAGACTGCAAAACAGGGGAAGGTCCAGCATCTCATTAAGAACAGTCACCCAGAGAGGCAGTGGAAATGCTTGAGAGCGTTAAGCCCACAGCCAGAGGTGTGTTTGTGGAGCTGCTGCTCTAAGGATGGAGCCTGGAGTTTGAAGCACACGTCTGAGGCACCTTGGCTTGCAGCGTATACATTTTTACAAAGGAGGGAGCTTGGTTACTCACATTGCCTCCACCTGGAGTGTACTTCATGTTGGCTTTGGAGCCACACTTTGCCTGCACACTGCTCAGATCCATCTTCTTTTCAAGGATTTGCACCTAGGAAGTGAAGTGAGAAGATTGACAAACGCCTAGCTCAGGGGTTTCTGGCCTGGGTTGACCATGTGGTCGGTTCCTGGACTCACAGGAGTGGAACGGGGCTGCATTCAGGGATTTCATTGGTAGAATTCACTACCATTTTATACCTACAAGGAGCATTCAGACATTTCCTCTGCCACTCTTTTCCAGGTACACAGAATATGTTTTTAATTGGAAACAAATCTGGTCTGGTCTAAACTCACCTTTCCGCCCCCAGGCTGATGTTTGATGTTCTCGGTGGAACCGATCTTGGATTTGACGTTCTTCAGGTCAGGCAAGGGTGCAACAGGGGCAATGGGCGCACGAGATCTGAGAGAGCCGGGAGATTTAGGTGGAGTGCGCACCACGGCCACCTTCTTCACCTGCTGCCCAGGTGTGCTGCAGCGACTGGATGGAGATTTTGGGGTGGCAGGGCTGCTGCAGCCGCTACGATCAGGAGTCTTAGGAGATTCGGCTGATGGAAAGCCATGAAAATGCAAATTAATCAACATAAGCATTGTAGATATGATACTAGAATATATATACACACATCAGCCATAACATTAAAACCATCTGCCTAATATTATGTAGGTCCCCTTTTAAAGACACAATCTGAAAATTTGAATGCATTTTCAAAATACATACAATTTTCTGTTACTGATAAAGAAGAAAAGCTTGTATGATAAATGTTTTAAAGCTATAAATTAAATCTCCTTGCTTTCATTCTGTCTTAAGGGTATACAAACTTTTGCAATCAATTGTATATGGCCAGACCTCAAATGTTTACTTATTTATTAAAGTTTTCAAGTTAGATTTAATCAGTGACGTTACAGTACAGCGCCGTGTCCATAAACTGACGTGACTACATTACAACTAACAAGACACACTACAAACTCTAATATACATCCACACTGGCACTATTTTGAACATTTTATGGTGATTTTCCCCGTTTCTCCGTGCCATATTGACTTTTATAGGCATACACAGTATGTTTATGCAATTGTGTGATAGGAAACCAGATGAACCAGTCATGCAGTACAGCACAAATTTAATAGAAACTGGGTGGAGTCCATGTTCATGGTACATTAGAGTAAATCAAGTGAGAACAGAAACTCTAAACAGGACCTAGGGGAAAAAAATGCAACTCACCAGGGATTTTGGTGCCAATACCCTGAGGTTTAGTCTTCGTCTTAGCATCACCAGCCTACATATAAAATAAACATGAAACTAAAATTAGCATGCAGTCGGACTCATGGTTAGAATGGTTTGTTTTGTTTAGCATTTCTTTTTAGATAAACAACACTGATGAATTTCTAAGCCAACCTGCCTGAAGTTTGTGATTTCCAACTTACTTTATATAACATTATTTTTTAAATCGTTTGGGGAAATCACCTCCAAACCCGAACATAGCATAGAGGTGGACAGGGCAGTGAAAGGTCACAGGGTTGTGATTACTCACTGTGGCTCTGGACTCCTTGGCTCCTACAGTGTGTGGTTTAGAGTTTAGAGAACCGACTCTGGCTGAGGCACAAACTGGGGCAGAGGGAGAAGCGGAGGTGGAGGTATGTTTGGATGGGGGCACTGGGATTGATGAGGCTCGTTTAGTGGCGGACGTGAGTCTAGCTTTGCCTGGTGTGGATGTAGAGGGGGTCTTTTTGTTTCATTGAGAATGAGAGGGAACACAAAAGAAGTGTTAAAATATAGTGAATATAAAATAACATAATCAGAGAACTCAATGTTATAAATGTTATGAAACAATGAGAAAATGATATAGTCAGTAAATTAAAATTAAAACTAAAGCAATGGACAACAGATGTTACAAGTGGTTAATGTATAATGACTATAAAGAAAAAGATGAATTCTCTCATTCTCAGAGCTTAACATTCTTAGCCGTCACGTGTACCTCAGGTTTTACGGGATCACAGGCTGACCCACACCACTGCCCGCCTTCTCCCCCAGCACTGCGGTCACCGTTGGCACTTGTTTGTTGCACTGTATTAGGTTTTATTTAAGTTTTGCTTTGTACCCTTGTTTTGATTATAGGCTTGTCACTGGTTGCCTGCCCTATTGTGTTCACCTGTTCTGTGTTACATCCTTGATTAGCTTGTGTATTTGTACTCTTTAGAATCTTTGTAAAGTCTTGTCAATTTATGTTCCATATTGTGCCCATGCCATTGATATTAATAAAGGATTAACCTTAGATGATGCTAGCACTGCTGTGGATACTGACCAGGATTCTTGGATTTGCCCACATATAGCCCACTCTCAGTATACACCCACTGCATCCTGCCTCATTTGCCAGCATGTCACATTAGGAGTCTGAGTTGGGCTCAAAGCCCAACAGTCCAAGTGCTGTACAGGTTTGAGTCTAAAAAAAGCCTTTGTGTAAGTCAAGATACAGTTAGATATTATAGTGGTAGTGGAAAATTGTTAGATAAGATGACATGACAAAACCTGGTATTTATTACGCTACCTACATAGTAATTAGCCTCCAGGCCGAACCATAATATATCTCGTCTGACTGCATTAAGAGGCCAGCATCAGAGCACTGACTTGCATTAGCTCAAACCTTCTTGGCATCTTTAATTGATTGGACACATTCTGCCCATCTTCTTAATACTTTATTTTAACGTCCTTGCATCCATGGGTAACAAAATACACGGATATCTGATAGACAAAAGTTAATATCAGCTTGGACTCCCTGATTAGAATGTTTGTTTGGACACATTGTCAGAATAAATAACTTATTTTTCTTCAGGCAATCTGAATTACATGAGTTACAAGCCAAACAATAAGAAGTCTAAAATCGGTCAGAAATCATGAGCTTTGAAGTCTGACTGATTCGAGTACAATTAGGGACTTCCATGTTGTGAGTCTGAGAATCAAGTTCCCATCCTATGGATTTCCTCCAGGATTTGTTGCCATTTGAATTTTGACACCAACATGAAGATTAAATATTTAATGGGCTAAAGATTTTTTAAATGTGAAATTGTAATATAATGAACTATTCCAAACATTACCTGTTATGTGAAACCTGGCTCATTTAATACATTTAAACACAACATAAATAAACCACCTGAACTGTACCTTTCTATCAGCTGCTGCCGGTCCGGGCTTGGCTGTTTATAGAGAGAATGAGCAGACTAATAAGTCCAAGTTCATGTCATAAACATTGTATTCAAGTTAATGTTCATGTTTCAACAAAAGGATGCAAAATTACTTGAGCTCCGCAAGATCCAACTAATTACAAAGTGCATTTGGGTTAATGGTGTATTTAAGGATGTACTTTAAACTCTGCCTGCAGTTCTATTTCCACTCTGATGACCTGGCAGACATTTATCCAATGACATCTAGATTTGTCTGCCTTCAGCCTTTAAAAAATATATGATTAGTCCCTTTACGTACATCTCATCAGATTTGATTTAATGTAAGATTAATCAGATTTGCTTTGGGAAAGTCACAATGAAAACGTCCCTCTCATTTTAAAGGTGTTGTCTGTTATATTGAAAAGCATTTCTAGACCTATGATAATTACATGATTTCATAGAACCACAGAAAAACTGTGATTCACAATATCATTATGCAATGGATCTGGCTACTTTCTTCATTTCAGACTTACGGTAATATTTTTCTGGACCAGAAACTAGCTCCACAGAGTTACGCAGTTCTGCCCTTTTTCCTTATAAGGTAACTCATAAGGCATACAAAGTTTCAGATGAAGGGGTAACAGAGTGAGTGGGGTTATTTTTTGGCAAGGATTTGTTAATATTTTTATTACAATTGCAGTTCACCTCATAAGTAGCTGAACATGCTAAAATTGCATATTGTATCTTTAAAATTATCCATATTTTTTCTACAAATAAATGTCGATGGTCCCTCCCACCTAAGGATACCAGTATATATTTTGCTTAGATGAGAGGCAAAGTGTAATTTTGGAGACTGCAGACCACGTCACGAGGTTGGGGAGATGTGCTGCCTACTAAGCAGAAACGTGTAACCGTATTCCGAGGACTTAAGAGAGAAGGTTTTGGAAATACTGGTTTGCTTTACAATACTCTTAGAACATTAGTTCCAATTGCACAAAAACTGACATTATAAAAACTTTGTCTCTACAACTAAAAGTGTTGCAGAGAGATTGTAGAAATGTTTACAAATGTTACATAAAAACCTTCTGCTAGCCTACATTTTGGAACTGGCCTTATTCAGATGATTGAGATTATGCTTACGTAGTAATAAGAAAAATCTGAATCAACACTAATTCATATAGTTTCACATAAGTCAGATAAACTACTTAGCATGTAATTGGCATCTGTAAAACTGTAAAAAACTTGTTGGAAGTAAAATAATGAACTTAGGCAAGATAATGTGTCTGTGTGTGTGGTGAGGGAAGGATGCGACCCACGTAATATATTAACGATTGTCAGTAATGCACCACAATCAACAATCATGCACAAGTCACATGCAAAAAGGAGGGTACGGTGAAAACAGTGCCAGCAACACAAATAATGCCCAGAGTTAGTCATAGACACCAACCACAGTCAAGGAAGGGAAAGAAAGACAGATCACAAAGAGTCACAAAGAGAGAGCGCAAGAAAGAGAGAGATTTAGTGGCTGCAAGCAGTCCGTTTCTTCAACCGAACACTCGTTTTGACTGGCGGTGAACGCTTATCAGAAAGGGCGCTGCTTAGCTTAGCTTAGCTACTTGACAATAAAAAAGAAGATCTGTGGAAGAAAGAAAGAAGGTGGTTTAGAGGGGGGTTGAGGAAAGGAAGGAAAAACAGACCTTTGGTTGGGGCGCTTGTTTTTCGCACTGGCGCGGCATCTTTTGAGGGAACTTTCTCGAGTTTTGTGGTGGATTTGGGGGCGGGGGTTGCACCAACCGCAGCAGTGGGCTTCTTTGCTTTTTTAATGGGAGTGTCTTTAACAGGTACTGCTTTTGTTGGTATTGCTTTAATTGGTTCTGGAGGATAGGGTTCACCAGCATCAACTTCAACCTCAGCAACAGCTGCTGCTTCTTCTTCTGGTTGGGCAACAGGCTCAGCACTTTGAGCTGCTTCAACAATGACATCTTTATCAGTTGTTTCCAGGTACTTCTCTGGTTTGTCGTCTTTGGAATCCTCAGGTTTGGTGTCTACTTCTGGCTCCATCTCGGGTACTATGACCTCCTGCTGAGCTGTAGGAATACTGATCACTTCCAGTTCCTGTTCTTCCACTGGTTCATACTCTTGGGCTTCGTTCTGCTGGTCAGTGAGGGGTGATTCCTGGGTGTGATCAGGAGCTGTACTAGGGGAGAAAGGGGAACCAGGGTCAGCCCTGCAGGAATCTGGACTTTTGCTCTCTGGGGGAGTCTTGTCAGAGCCATTTTCCCAGCGGTCAGGGGTTCCCTGATGAACAAGCTCGGATTCGGTGTAGTCAAATGACAGGCCTCGTTTCTTTGCTTCATCTGGAGTCATTTGGGGTTGGGATAGTGTTTCGCAGGGCTTAATGTCAAAGCTTTCATCTTTCTGTGGTGATGCATCTGGGATAACAGTGCTGTGGACTGGAGGAACTACTTCTGGTTCATCTTGTTCTTCTTCCTCTACATCTCTTTCTTGCTCCTCCTGTTGACCTTCTATGTTAGAACTATCAGGCATGGCAGGACTCTCCACTAACTCTTCCTCATGATCGGATCTAAAAGCTTTACTCTCATCCTCCTTACCATGCTTCTCGACTTCCTCTTCCTCTCGCTCATCTTCAAAACCACCGGGACTGTGTTTTCCAACCATCTCTTCTGAAGGACTTGTCTTCACCTTACTGTCAAAGCTCAGCATCGCCGACCCTAAACCTTCAGCCTGGGCAGCTTGTGATGCTTGTAGGGACATGGGTGACTGCTGTGGGCTAACAGACCCAGCCATGTCCCCATTCAAACGCTCCTCTTCCTTGTCCATAGACGTTGTGCTGCTTCTACCACTGTGTGGCGGAGAGAGCCCCTCTGGTGTTAAAGCATCTGATGAGCAGGAGGTAGAGCGATAGGAACAGCCACAGACAAACAACACTGCGGGATTAGCAACACACCAAGACGGAAAACAAAGCACCAAGAAACCAAGGATTCGAAATCATACCAACCAGATAAAAGGGCCCAAATATAAAACAAAGGAGAAAGAAAGATATTCTTGCCAATAAAACAGTAAGGACACAATTCAACATTCATTTCTTAGAAATATAGCTTGTTTGAGCTGCGGGCACTTTTATAATAAGCAATGTTTGCTAATTTTTGGCATGACTTAAAGCACCAGTAGGGAATAGCCTCATGGCTTGAAAGTTAAATGAATACTTCAGTTTACAAGGTATTAATCAGATCTCCTTGGTAATGCTGAGCAAACGTCTGATCACATATCAGCAATATCCAACACATACCAAGTGCTAATCCATGACAAATGATATCACTCATTATGGAAACAGATAAAGCACTATAGAGGTGCAGTTTGTAATAGCTTGCAACCATAACTTATCAAAAAACCCTGAAATATCTAGTGTATCTAGTGGCGAGGGCATCTGTTATTATGGATTTTTTTTTCCAGTAGGATATCCAGCAGGGTATAAATGCCATCCATTAGCATAAACGACTTGCAATTTGTTGCTCAAAGGCCACTCAGAGCTATTCCTTACTGGGACTTGAAGTGCAAATAGCAAATGAAAGGCTACAGCATGGACATGGACAAGAGAACGAAGGAACACTACAGTGGCAGAACTGTGGTTTAATGGATTATAAAAGTACCTCACAACTCATTCACAGAATACAACTTTCAAACCAAAGAAAAACGTCGAAATCACAACAGAGGAAATAAAAGCAAAGCCAACACAAATGATACACCTACGAAGACCCAGCAGCATTTCTGTCACTCGCACCACGTGAAAAGCTTTGCGGGAACATGATTTGAGATGGTGATGAACTGGCCACTGCACGGCCTGATGCACTGTCCATTTGCAAACAGGTTTTGGTGCAGGGGATATATTTAAAAAAAATTTTAATTGGCAGGCAGCTTGGTGCAGAACAGATGATTTTTCATCCTGTTCAGACTCTGACGTTATGCTGCATTTCTGTACTTGTATTCAACATGGTACATTACATATTTACAGGAAGAACCATTAAGTACGTAATTAAAAAAAAGCAATGAAACTGATTTTCTTAGAATCAACATCTGTCCCTTTTAAGACCTGCCAATCGAAGCCCATTGAACAGAGATAAAGCCTGATACTGAATTCCAGGGTGTATGCACTAGCAGTTGAGATGGAGTAGCTGAGAATGAATGTTATAGCGGGAGACTGAAGTATGTGTCGTACAGACATCTGTTTCCTCCAAAGCTAACCACTGAGGATGGAAAAATGAGGCTGTAAGCCCAGCATACCTTCACCTGCTCCTGCTGTCTCTGGTGCAGCTATCCGTCAGGTCACACAAAATGACACGTAGAGGGGGAAAAAAGACAGGAAGGAAACATCTATAAGTGAAACTAGGTTAAAATCATGACTATCATTTTCAGCTTGATTAGTTACAATAAAGTGCTGCAGAATTCTTGATTCTGATCGGACAGTAGTACTGTAGGTACAGGACAAATCATAGGTTTATATTGTGCTTGTTCTAATGTACGTGTTGGTGTGTAGATGCTCCAGATAAACAGATGTTTATTTAACCTTTATGGAAGGAGTCTCCAGTGTCAGTGCTTTGTAACACTCACAGGTAAAGCTGTAGTTGTAAATTTTCCAACATGTTTCATTTCAATTAAAATAAGTTCCATTCCACTCCCATGCTTGTGCCAAGCTAAGAGCCATTGAGGTCAAAGACCTGCTAGCATCAGCAACAAGCTCTTTAACATTAAATATTTAGATCTCTCTTAATGGCACTCTAATTTTTCTCTTTTTAGCTTCCAACATAGCCATAGGATGTGAGGGGTCTAATGGTCCGAAGTCCATTATCTTTAACAGACTTGATTACTAGCCTTACCAAGATTGATGAGATAACAGAAGACACGCTGAGTTTCCTACAACAGCTAGGCTTTTCCCTTTTACATTATGACGGCGGGTTTTAACTGTCATTGATCACTGTGTCAGATGGTCACTCAATATGTGTCACTAACCAGTAAATCACATGCTCCAGAGACTCATTACTCTGACCCATTAGCCATTATTGCTAATTTCACTTCTGTGGAAAACACTAGACATTAACAGTACCTTAAACCTGTACTGAGGACAGAAAAAATACAGAGGCTTCCTCTAATCACTTTAATCACCTCTAATCATTTTCTTACCTTGAGGTATACAACGAGTTAATGCACTAGATTTTACTCATTACAAGTTATCTTATTCAACTGGAAGATACCGTCCTTTTTTTTTTTTTTTCAGAGATAAACTCTTGAAATAAATAAGGGGTGTGCTGTTATAGTGAAATAATCACTGACAGGGTGGCGTGATGAATCAGAGTTACTCTGACCATTCCAAAGTTGATTATTTTCCTAGAACTGCATCTCCTGAAGTGCTTTATTCATCTTATACCACAGCAATCTACCAAATGCTAACATTTTTTAAAGAACAATGCTTCGTTCGTTTTATCCATTTATAGCTACATTTAATATTGTGCAATGTACACAAATCAGGTTCTCTCTCTCTTTTCACTGTTGTAAAATATAGTTACAGCTTTAACTCTGACTATTACAAAGCACTGACTGGAGACTCCTTCCAAAAATGGTCAATAGTGAGCTATTTTTCATAAACTTGTGATTTGCTTGCAGTCTGAAGTACTGTCAGAGCAGCTGTTAAAGGAAATGATCTAATGACCAATCAGAGTCTTGAATTCGACAGGACCGTATCTGAAATCTGAGAAAAAAAAAAAATAGGATTAATGACCTCATAATGACAGAAAATAAAATTGATCATGTTTCACTTATATAAATATAAATCTATTTTTATAGATTATTTTATAGAGATATAAATCTTTGAAGGAGTCACCATTCAAATTTAAATAAAAAAGCTTGACAGAAAACGCAACAGAAATGCAAAATGTGATTACACGGAAGGTGTAAGCGGTTCCAGTGGGATAACCTTTGTATTTACTGCAAGCAGCAGTGAGCGACCCAGTACAAATGGAAGAAACCTGGAATCCACATATGATACTGCAATAGAGAAAATGTTAAGAGTTTATTTGCGGTCCAGCCGGGGTCAAAAAGTCCTGGATGGACAAAGGAGACAAACTGGAAATACCATTTCCTTTATTTCACCTTTTACATCTTTTACCACCATCACTGCACTACGCCCAATTAAAACGATACCTTCATACATTTAATTCATTTGTCCATCCACCAGAAGCATAAAGCTGGGTTAAAGCAGACATGAACCCAGAATGAAAGCTGAAGCAGCAGGGTTAAGGAGGGTGCTGGTGATGAAGCCAAGAAAAAGGAGCAGCTCAGGAAAGGATAAAGCAGTGATGTAATTCACAATGGCATACCAGACACCACATCCTCATGATTGGAGGCAGCTTTAGGCTCTGTATCTTCTGTCACATCGTCTCGAGAGGGCGATTCAGGCTTTGACCCCTCTGTCTCCTTTTTGACTGAAATGCCGTCTTGGAAATTTGCAAATGAAAAGAAGGTCCAGTTACATTTACTCATTTGGAAGCTACGTTTATCCAAAATGGCTGCTTGCACTTTGCTTTTTGGATTGGAGCATCTTTTGTGCTGATAATATCAGCTAATGAACTATCCTAGCTTACTCTCTTGATTAGAATTATTATTATTGCTGATGCCGGTGAAATAAAGATTGGTGTAAATGAGGTTGGTTGTCTTTGATGTAGCTTTGGAAGCAGAATAACAAGTGAATTTGAGCTGCCTTTGTGACTTGACGGTGTGCAGTCACAGTTACAGAAAGACATCATACTTGTGAACTTCGAAAAATGTCACATGCTGCTATTTTTAGTTACATTGCAAAAAAAAATTCTCTTCATACTCCCTCACTAAAAGACTCATTTTTTTCACTGTCACTCTGTTCTCCGTATTTGTTTTTTTCTCCGCAGCTTGTGAGCCGATTGGTCAGGACGTCGCACGTTCACGCTGCACTTGCCGGAATCCGAATCAAGCGCGGAGCCGCGCAGTTCGGGCACAACTTTACAGGTCACTCGCACATCATCACACACACCAAGAAATATTTTAAAGAACCTGAATTTCTGTAATCTGATCTGTGTGAAAAGTGTCCGCACACCAATTTACAACCTACTATTTGCAGCACATCGCCATTTAAAAAAAAAAACCTTGCTTGCAAGCGGAGCACTGTTTTGTTTTGTCATTATTCTCATAATTTACTTCTAATTTATAACTATTTGAGCTTAAAGTTTGAGATACGTCATCGTCTGAAGCAGTGCAGGTACACGCTGTCTCCTTCCTTTCTCCTTGTTATATTCTTTCCCATTCTTTCTGTTTCCTTCATTCGTTTCTTCTCATTTTTATTCCCTTCTTTTTTCACCTTTCCCCTGTACTTCTCTCCTGGCTTGTCTCTCAACACTCTCCCTCTTTTCCTTTTCTTATCTTTCTGCTTTTCTTTTCCTTGCTCACTCTGTGTCCATTCTTTGACTTTCCCTTTTGTCCGAGAAATGCAAATCCAGTTTTCATTCATTAGAAGACGTTCCTTGGTTGCGCTCAGGGTGGCGTTTTCAGATGAAAGGAAATTAAAAAGCAGATCAGTTTAAAATTTCCTCACAATGTTAATGAGGTTAAATATACAAGCCTGTATGTACGTATAATACAGCAGTATGGTACAGTATTGTATAATACATAGTTTGAAATAATGTACATAATGATCTTTAGGGTAGAAGTCAAAGTGGAGGAGAGGAAAGTGTGCTCCGTCGCATTAAATGAGGAATATTACACGTAAACGTGATATAAATGCTGTAGATTCGTCTACCACGTCGGTATATAAATTCTATGTAATGCTAGAAATCAAACTGTCACTTAAGTCTTTATTTTTCTAATTACACACAGATTATACTGTGTGGCTATATAGTTTTCTCTCCATCTGTCCTCCAATATGAAACGTTTGCACACCCCTGGTTAATGCATGCTTCATATTTTAAAACAGTGATTTTAATATTGTATATCTTCATATGAAGGCTTTTACGCCAAAATATCCAGTGCTTTTCTCATCACCTTTACTCTGAATAAGGCCACAAAAGCACAGTAAAAATAAAAGAATCTACTGTTTGAGCATCACAAGAACGCAGATGTATAGTTTTGTTTACAGTAAACGCACTGCCATCATGGCGGCAACACGGTTGTGTGTATTTAATGGCTTGGTGAGCTGATGGTGTTGTTGACGTCTTGGAGAACAGGTTTCTGAGGCAGCTTTCTCTCACCTTCCAAATGCCTGAGCAATCACCACATAAATCCAACACATCACAGATTTACATTTGCGTTTATGTCATTTGGCAGACACCCTTATCCAGAGCAACTTACATATATCTCATTTATACAACTGAGCAGCTGAGGGTTAAAGGCCTTGCTCAAGGGCAAAACTTGGCAGTGCTGGGATTTGAACTCATGACCTTCCGATCACTAGTCCAACTTCTTAACCACTGAGCGACCACGGCCACAGATGAACTATATTAAAATGAATCTTGGGAAATTTTCCTACAACCGTTTCGTTTTAAAACGAGTGTTGACCCAAATAGATGCGTGATGGATGAATACCTCAGTTGAAGTTTACTTCTTTCGTTTTGAACTGAAGCTATTCATATCATTTTTACCAGAAACTTCTATTTTAGTTTATTATGTTATAAGAAAAACAAGATTCAGCAAAGTTATACAAGCTCCTGCATATTATCTATACAAACGTCTTACAGGAATAATCTCTATATGAGACATTCCAAAGTTTTATAGTATATATAAACGTCCATTACGTTCATTGTCCCATTAAAATGCAAAATATTAGGAATTATATTGCCAAGCTTAAAAAGATTAAGCACTCTACAACTTTACAATAACTTAAAGGAATAGCTGGCAATGCTAATGTGACTACAAATAAAAGTGGTGCATGTTAGCATTCAATCGGAAAGCTGTGTCCTCTTACTGACCTTTTCCTGGGCCGTCCCCAGGCATCATGTGTGCCGCCGTCCCGTTCTTCATGCCCTCCCGAGGGCCGTCGTCGAGGGTCACGTCAGCCATGGCGGACGCCACGTGCTCCCCAGAGCCGTACTGTCCGGAATTCATCATGTCCTGATGCTCCATTTTGAGGTGGATTCAGTCTGCGAGGATACAGGAGGAGTGAAACAGTGATGATTCAGGTACCCAAGAGTAGTCTCTCCTCCACTGTCCTCCAAAATAACTGATTCAACATGTCTGCTCATTAGGCAACTCAAGAGAAGAAAATAAAATGTATATAATTTCCCTTTTTACCCCAAAAGAACAAGTTTGCTTCTTTGGTTTTCCTCTGACGCTGTGAGGCGAATGTAGCTAAGAAATAACAAGGTTATAGCCACCAGTTTAGCATCACATGCTCACCTCAAAAGATGTCATTTGTCTTAGTAATACTATTTGTACATGAACAGCTTCATGTTCCCATCATCTGCATCACTAACATCTCTAACTCAAAACTGCAACTTAAATCTGTAGAAATCTGAAAGCCACGCCTCCTACCTAAGCCTTCACATGAGATATTGGCTTCGACACGGTTCTGGTGAAATATTCTCTAATAAACATTAGCCAAAACTAAGAAACAGAGAGCTGACTGAAAAAAGGGGAAGGAAGAAGTTTCCGGAGAGCTTCCTGTATGAAACTGGCATGCACGTGTGTTGTTTTTATTGCTCGAGCCAACTGGTAACTGACATAATCGTGCATGTTGTCATAACATGAGCACGTTTACTCCGCTTTAAGCAATCAGCACTTCTGCTTATTAACTGGAGTTGTGCTACGTGTTGCATATAAATTTAGTCCTTTTAGGGTGTCCTTTAAGTCCAGCAAGTAAGGAACTGCCTACTGTATATATACTGCATAAGGAACTTCCTATTTTTTTGCAAATTATCTATATATATCTATCTATATACAGGTCCTTCTCAATAAATTAGCATATTGTGATAAAGTTCATTATTTTCTGTAATGTACTGATAAACATT
>JAQMYM010000021.1:2071183-2121451 GCA_030014255.1 Parauchenoglanis ngamensis
TTTGGGAAAAAACAAAACAGTTCCCAAAACTGAGATATTATGAGTCTGCACCCTACTTCTTTAAAAAAGCTTTGCCAGTTAGCTTAGCTGATGGCTCATTTAGAGAAGTAACTAGAAACAGCCCATCTCCCTCTCTCTCTCTCTCTCTCTCTCTCACACACACACACACACACACCCAGCAACGGCAAATCCAGCCGCACAGTCAGCGAGCAAATCATCTGAGACACAGTTTCCTAGTCAATAAGCTACTTGTACATGTAAATGGTTAAACCAGGCAGTGCTGCATGATTTAGAAGATGTTTAACTCACCAGCGCGACACAATCTTATTGTCTGTCCAACTGCAGCAGTGTGCATTGATCAGCAGTAATCAACTAAAACGCACTTCCTCTTCTGGCCTAAGGTCGAGGGGGGCGCTAAAGAGACCGAATTACAGCAGAGTGCAGTCCCTCCTTTGACCTGGAGAGGAGGAGCGCTAAAGAGACTGAATTACTGCAGAGTGCCGTTCCTCCTTTGGCCTGAAGAGGAGGGGCGCTAAAGAGACCGAATTACAGCAGAGTGCAGTCCCTCCTTTGGTCTGAAGAGGAGGGGCGCTAAAGAGACCGAATTAAAGCAGAGTGCAGTTCCTCCTTTGGCTTGAAGAGGAGGGGCGCTAAAGAGACTGAATAACAGCAGCGTGCAGTTCCTCCTTTGGCCTGAAGAGGAGGGGCGCTAAAGAGAGAATTACAGCAGAGTCCAGTTCCTCCTTTGGCTTCGAAGGGGCTCTGAATATAAAGACTGAATACAACTTCCAGTTCTGTTCAACAGTGCTCTATTGGCATGAACGTTACACATTGCCAAAGCAGGTAGTAGATTGTAAATGTATCTGCACACACACACGCACACACACAGAGACAGACAGAGAGAGAGAGAGAAATTAACGAGCTATGTTTAATAAGGAGCTAACTAAAAATTACCTCTTGTAGGTGTGTCTCTCTCCTAAGTTGTATCCAATTCATCATCTTCTGTTAATTGGCAGAAATGTTGCTTTTTTATTGTTATTTTGATAAATAAAACCTTTCTTCTCCTATTTTTAATAATGGAGGAAAAAGTGCACTACAATGGATATATACTATGTTGTATATATTGTTTCTGCTCTGGCCTGAGAAGGCCCCTCCTTCCGCATAGGAGACTGAAAATATTCAGACTTACAGGAAACTGGAGAACCTGGAGCAAACCCACATAGGCTACAGTACACAATTCATTTGAATCATTTATTGAAGACATCAAAAACATAACATAAATAGTTAAAAAAGGTGGCAGGGCAAAAAATTCATTTGTATGAATAGATTTCTTCTCCAATTGTTTGTGGGTTCCAGACACTGCAGGACTGATCAATCCTATAAGAGAGGCAGAATTGTGTAAGGTTTCTTTATTTATATTAGATATACGCAGTACAACTTTATAGACAACATTAACACACTGTAACTCTGGTGACTCACCTCTGATATTTCATTTATCCAGACATGATGTATTTAACAAAAGCTATAAGAAAATAACCAGACAGTCATTTTAAATCAATAACCTGCAATAAGTTGCTTGGGAATTATTCAGATGTAGTCTCCACATAATGTAAGACTAAGCATATACTGATTAAAATCTTGTCATTTAAAGAAGAAAAAACATCTAAATCTTGATATGATGAAGTCTGTGAGGAAATGCTTATGTAGTGATTATGGATATAGTTCAGAATATGGTTAAAACACTGATGTTACCTTCGTAGTTGATGCAGCCGTTAGCGTCCTCTTGTCCTGCCAACACTTGTTCAACCTCTTGTTCTGTCATTTTCTCCCCTACAAGATTTATGCAAGACTCAGTGACTAGATTCAATACATCACAGAGTTCACACCAACTACAACCCTTTTATCAAGCCTGTATAATGTTGCTGCAAGTAAAGGATGTCTGTCACCCAAAATAATGTTAAAGAATTGACAAATAGACTTCTTTATCTTTTTCTTATTAGCTGAATTAAACATGTAGCTTCATGTAAAAAGTATAAAAAAGTGTAAGCTGATCATCTACATTTGGGATAATCACCAATGTAGACATCTGTCTTGTAAATCACACTGGAAAATAGCATCTCTCAAAAGAAATTGCAAATGTATTTTATTTACCTAATGTCTGTAGAACGTGGCGAAGCTCTGCTCCCATTATGGTGCCATTTCCTTCTTTGTCAAACACCCGCAACCCCTCGACAAAGTCCTCAAACGTGCCGCGGTCCTTTGACTTGGACACATGCTGAAACATGGGCAGGAAAGTCTCAAAGTCCATGAGCTTGGTGTTCAGCTCTGAAGAAGATCAGGAGTCAATCAGAAGCACTGATCGCTTTAAATACAAGACCCTAAATATGGATTTTTAAAAAAATGCTGGATGTTGCAGACAATTAGATCATTATCCAAATAAAAGTTTAACAAAATAAAACAAACTGTGCTACTGAGCAGAACTGAACCTCTGACCTTCAGGTTTGGGTTTACCCAACACCCTCATGACCTCAGCATTGGTAGGGTTTTGGCCCAAAGCTCTCATCATGTCCCCACACTGAGCATAAGAGATCTTCATTTCTCCATTAGGTGTCCTATCAAACAGCATGAAGGCCTCTTTAAACTCTGTCAGGACAGAGAATAAACTCATCATAAAAAGTTATTAAAGATATGAACATTATAAGGACATTATTTTGTCCATATTGGACAATATGAGGTCCACTAAATGGTACTTTTCCGACATCCTCAGTAAGATGGGGTGATATGTTATCAATATAGCGATATATAAATTTCATGATTCGTTTTTACGAGTAGATATTTGTGGATATCATCAGGTGATATCTCTCTATGTATGAAAGTGGAACTCACAGTATCAAGTTTTCCTCAACAATTTTTTGCTTTTTGGTCAATTTTTAATAAAACATCTCTGAAATTATAGTTTATATTAGATATCTTAGTTTATCTTAGATCTACATTTATCTTAGATAGTTTATATAGCTATAGCAAAAGTACATTTCAGGACCTTGGAATTATAAGGTTCTGGCCGAAATATTTTTATTCTTAAGATACTGAGCCATATAGTTTTAATGCTTAATAAACTTGAAGCTGATAGTTTCCATTTTTTTCTTTTCAATTTTATCGGAAAAAAAAAATCATACAATTCCAAGGTTTTGAAATTTTAAAGGTTCTTTTGTTTGTCCCTCTAGGAACATCTCTACGAGAAAAATCTAGGTAGAATCCTACAACAAAGGATTTCCTTTTCAGAAAAAACCCCACAAGTGAAACCACTTAACAAGCTAGAAACAACAGTGTAATATTTACAACAGTTTGGCAAATGAACCACATATAAACAAATAAATTATTACCTTCAATCTGATCTGCGGTGAACTCAATCTAAGAGAGACAACAGATATTGATGTGTCATTTACAAAGCACCTGACAATCCCACACCACACCACACTACTGTTTTTACCTCTTGTGTTATAATTAGGTATAACCTTTGTTTTGGTGACCAAGAAGACGTAGACTTTTTATTTTTTGTAGCTCACCAGATATATTTATTAAAGTTACTTGAGTTTGTTCAGCTTTTCCTCTGAAGGACACCTTAAAGGTTCAATGTAGAACACTACACCAGAGTGTTTTAGTAACAGAGAGCACGCAAGAAGAAGCCAAAGAGTATTATCTATCCAAAGAAATCTTGAGGAAGCCTCACTTTCTGCAAGATTGGCTGATGACAAATGAGGTATAGAGCTTTGCAGTTGAGGTTTAACAGACCAAAAGTGTGTTTCTAACAGCTCTGGGATTTGAACTCACAACCTTCTGGCCACTAGCACAGAATCCACTGTAACCCTTGAGTTTCCACAAGAAAGGCAACAGAAGGAAGTGCCACCCACACTGAGTTGTGTATCAAATGTTACCCAACTGTCTGCGCTCCACTCAGCAGTGCTACAGATGCTCATCACACCCTCGAGAAGAAGCAGCATGTTCGAGATCATTCCTGTATTTCCACCACCCATTATAAGATCTAAAAATAACAGACGTCTGTTTCTAAACCAGGGGAGCGATGGTGAAACTCCATCCTTCTGCCCCGTCCCTGGGGTAACGGCTGGGTGAAGCCTGGATCAGAGGCATGTTAGCTCCAACAAGTGCGCTCTAATGTAGATAACAACAATTGTGCGGAAGGTTATGAACATGGAATGGAAAGACATGTGGACAGCAGTGAGCAATCTAAAGGAAATATTCATTTGTTCTTGGTTCATATGTTTCATTCTCAGCTCTGTGGAAGCAAGATCTTAAATTTTTAGAGAGGAAAACTATTTCATTGTACCATGGATTGCTAATGAAGAGGATGTTTTTATGAGAAACAAATGGCCTCTGGCCAACACTACCTCAGGAGAGTCCATTCAATTCACTTCCTGTGTTACACACTGTCTCTTGCAATAAATATAGCTTGTAAATAAGTTGGAAAGAATGGAAATTCATTACCACATTCCTAACTGTTATAGGAAAAATGATCAACGTTGGGGTGGTGTGATGCGGCCCAAGGCAAAGTGGAGTTACTGTTGCCACCATTATGCTGTTTTCCTCTTTTGCACAGCAATTGACTAACCACTGCATTTTTGTATTAATTAATGAATGAAACATTATACTTTTTATTCATTCATAGTTACGTTTAATGTTGTGGAATATCTGCAAAACTTTACATAACAGCGTTTAACAGTCATTCATTAACCTGCATCTCTTTTTTTCTGTCTCTTGAAACTTAAATTTTACAGCTTTACCTCTGACATTTACAAAGCTCTGAAATAGGAGACTCCTTACAGAAATGAAAACTGAAAACCTCACCAAATCAACAATTAATCATTATATTTATTGAATGACAACATCAATGACGTTACAAAAAATATTATTTCCGTTTTGGCTGAAACAAAAGAAGTTCTTTAATAATGATTCTTCAACACTCTTGATTAGTGAATGAAATATTTATCACACAAACACCTGAATTACTCACGGCAATGCTTTTTGGGTCAAAGTCAGGCTCCTTGGGCTTCTCTGGTTCAGCTGTAACGGCTTTATTTGCCTCCTTCTTGGGCTCTACTTTCTTTGGTGCCATGTTAAAGGCAGCAGGAGAGAGAATTAGAAGGAAGCAGTGAAATGAGGTAGAGAGGAATGAGCTCCAGTGGGTTTTATATCCCCATCCAGATCCCTCAGGCTAAAGCCACAGAGACAGGCTGAACCATCTGAGACACCGTCATGAACCATACAAGGCCTGGAGGTTGGAGCACTGAGTGACGAGGCTCCGCTTTAATCGCTCTCGGAGGAGAGTATCAGCATGTCCACACATTGTTCTCACTATGAGGAGCATGGGTTAATGGCAGAGTTATTTTGTGGGATGATGGGATGGTGAGTTAGGAAGACTGGAATAGGCAGATTGTGGCCGTGTTTGAGGATAAGCAACCTTTAGAGTTTGCGAGAAGTAAATATAGTCCAAGTGCCTTTGTCCAAGACCAAGAGCTGGTTTTAATCAAATTAAATCACAGTGTTCTTGAATTCTTGATTCTGATTGGTCAGGTGTTGATTAATTTTCTATAACAGTAGTTGTGAATGTAGTTCTGCTGAAAGGCAAATCACAGTTTTATATTATCGCACTCTCACTAATATATTATCATTTTTATAGTAACAACTAATGTAGGGACTTGCACAGCGGATGTAAGGAGTCTTTGGTGTAACAGGTAAAGCTGTAACTTGGAAAAGTCTTCGGACAGAGGAGTTTGCAATTTCTCAGTAACATAACAAGCTGTGATTTTTCTTATTAACTTCAAGAGAGAGAGAGAAAAAAGAGAGGCTGGTTCAATTTAAAGTTGTTATGATCGATGACCAGAACTAACTTGTTTCGTGGACTTTCAACATTTAACCAAAACATTGTACAAGTACAGCATACATACTTAAATTAATATAATTTTGTTAGCATTAGCACATTGCTTTGGGATGAGAGGAATATAACTTCAGGAAGTGCTGTTATTAGAAAATTTAACTCCACTTCCTCACACCACCCTGTCGTTGATTATTTTACTGTAACATCATGCCCCCAAGTGTTTTATTCCTTCCTCAATCAGCTAAACTATGATTTATGTTTAGGAAATATTAATTTGTGTATGAATGCACACCATTTTCTTAATTTTTTAATTGCCAAATAGTTATTTATGATCTCACTATAGTACTTCATTTATTATTTAAACAGTAACTGTGGTCATCTTTTGGTCAGCAATCAAGATTTTATACTGACAATCTATGCAAATGTGTTAATGTCCCTGCTGCTTTCTTTGCATATGAACACAATGACAATCTTAATATAATCAAGTGTTTATTCTTCTATAACAGAAAATCTATAAAGAATTCTGTTTCTCAAACCCTACTGTAGATGAGAAGTCCATTCACAAGAGCGTTCTTTTTTAAGACCCCGGTGAAGCTTGTTTCGACCGCTGAACCCTCTAACAGGCTCGAGGAGGAATGTGCTCTGGGATCTGTTCTTATGGAGGAGAAGAGGATGGATGGACCACTGAGGAATTGCGTAGGATCTGAGTGGATCTTTCTCAGTATAGTAAGATGCTATAAAGAAAGGAATGGCATTTATAGGCAACATTATATGGAGGTTGATGGAGACCTTTAAGTTTTTAGTGAACACGGGTGAAACACAGCTGTCCTGATCACTATGTGGTCCGGTAGACAGGATCTTCAAAGTTTCTTCATATTTTCAGTTCAGTTTTTCAAATACATTATGTAGCTTTTGAATTGCAGCCAGTGTAGTTAGACTGTGGCTTGACAACGAGGCCATTATTTTGATGAAAAAAGATAAGCTAGGCTAAAGCTCCAGCCATGTTTACTATGTACCACTGTGATGTAGTGAAAGACAGGATTCAGAATGGCCTCAAATATTAAACAAGTCAGATCGAAGAGAATATTTTGCTGCTTAATTTCAGTGATTCATGCAACAAAAAAAAAAGTTTTGTTTCAATCTTAAATCTTTCAAGTCAAATCTAAGTATCAAATGTAAATGTTAGGCATTCATCTAAATGTTAAATGTAAATATTGAATGTAATGTAATATAAGCATTTAACTTTAAATTAATATTTACCAATACATATTGATAATGTTAAATCTAAATATTAAATGTAAATGTAATATTTACATTCAGTGTTTAGATTTTAATAATTCAGTTTAATATTTACATGTAATTTTCCATCGGACATTTAGATTTATATTTAACATTTACTTTACTTATAATGTGTGAGTTTGTTTTTTATCATGTATATCAAAACTTTAAACAGATATTTTATATGACTTGCTATCTAAACATTTTAATAGCCAGATAGAAAACAAACAAACCCAACAAAACAGACACTGTAGGCTGGATACAGATATAGATGATGCAGAATAAACATAACTCAGTCTTAGTTTTATTAGCAGACCCAGCTGCTAAACGCTCTTGCTTATTGAACCCCCTGGAAGCTGCAGGATAAATACATAAGATGGTCATTCAGAAAACCAGTTTAACAAGAGGAAGCCTGCCATTTACACCATCAAATATAAGACTTGTCTCCATCCTTCTTTTGTCTCCTTATGAGAATCACAGTCATGCTGTCTCTGCCATGTATATATGAATAGCAAAGACATGCAAATATAAAAATTACTTAAAAGCAGTGCAAAGTCAAAATCAACCTCCTATTTTAAATTCAACACTCTATGCAGAAAGTCACTTTACTATTAACTTTAACTATTTCAGCTGTTTGAAAGCATATGTTTTCAGCTTTCTGAACCACAAAGGTGGTGAACGGGTCCAGGGCCGGTCAGAGCATGAGGCTTAACTAGGAAAAATTGTCCTAAAAACATTTATTTTTTTAACAACAAAGCATTTCCCTGATCAATGAGGGTTTCAAGTAGTGATGAGAAACCTGGTTCTTTTCAGTGATTCGGATTATTTGGCTCACCTCACCGATAAGAGTCAACTCCTTCAGCTCCCAAATGACTCATTGCCATTAAAATAAAACCCAAAACAAAACAAAACAAAACATTTTTTTTCCAAAAAAAAAAACCAAAACAAAAAATCAAACTGATCTGTAATAAAAAAAAACCCACACAATTAGTGACATATGTAGAAGATGTATCCCTTTTGTTGTGTTGTTTTGACCAGACCATTTTTAAACCCCAGTGGAAACCCATAGTTAAAGCGCATTTCAGTCCAGTGTTCTTAAAATCACCCAAAAAAACACCACAATTACTGTAAACATGCAGAAAGACGCCCCAGTTTATTGAACAATATGATAGGAAAGTGGTATTCCTGTGTGATGCACTACACGCAGTGACCAGCAGGCGGAGCTCTCGTGCCACACACAGAAACTGAAACAAAGACATGAAATTGAGGGATAGTGGAAATGAAAGTTGCGGTGACAGGTGTGTTTGGAGCAGGTGGAATTGACGGGATATTTGTTGAACAGAGTAACATTTAACACTTGCAATACCACAAATACCTCTGACTTATATTAGGCTCCATGTCTACGAAACAAGTGTGTGATGATTTAGGCATGCAGACATGCACACATCCATTACTAGTTAGCTACATTAGCTTTTTAGCACCAGTCTACAATAAATCAAAATGCAGACATCAGACATTTTGCTGATGTTTAGTGTAAAGAGGAAATTGTGTGAAATGGGAATCTGCTCATGGGTGGCTGAACAATAAGAGTGAACCTAAAGACTTATTTGGATATTTTTGTGTGTGTGTTTGCCATCCTGGAGTTAATTCTTGTCCAATGACAGCCTATTCTGAAGTGTTCTGTTCCTCTTAAACCATTTTGTGATTCTATTTTTATCCAATAGTTATATTTAATATGGTGGAATGTCAGTTGCACATTAATCTGTGTTAACAGAGTATCTCTCTCTCTCTCTCTCTCTCTCTCTCTCTCTCTCTCTGTCTGGCTCTCGCTCTCTCTTTCATGAAGCCCTTTGCCCTGAAGATTTCCCGGGTCCGTTTCCCCAAGAAGCTTTACCTCTGACTGTTACAAAGCTCTAACACTGGCAACTCCTTCCATAAATGTTAAATTAACGTCTCCTTACAAAAAACTTCACCCTATTAATTATTTTTAAAAAACTGTTTTATATGTTAGGTTAGGTTGTGTGGAGTGTCAGCCGTACTCATAGGTTCCTGCGAAAGAGTTATTACCATAGAAATGATAACATTAGCACATTACGAACACTTATAAACCTGTGTTTTGCCTGTGTACTGTGGTAAGTTAAAGAAAATGAATCTGGCTAAGCAGGACAGAGAATTCAACAGCACTGTGGTCCATGAAGAAAAGAATGCATTACATCAATTTACGACAATATATCCCTCGTTTCAAGAGAGACATTTATCAGATTACAAAACTCCTGATTGAAACTGTTCAGATTGGGTGGTCAGTTGAAATCTGATTTTCTTTTCTTTTTTTTGAAACGTCTGAGAGAACGCATTCAGTGCATGAGCACACTGCTTGGACGATCTCCACTTCTACATGAAAGCACTCATTTCATTACACATCCTGTTTTTCTCTTTGGACGGTCAAAAACAAGGTTTTAATCTGCACTTGTGCAGCATTATATCATATTCACCAAAAATATCATCTGTAATTTGTTTGTTAGCTTCACACCAGTCGAGTGTGGGAAATGGAAGGATGAATTCTGATCAGTGATCCATAAAAAGCAGACTATTAGACTGAACTGTGATCAGTTTAATCATTTCTGCCTACATGGTTACAGTTAGGGTTCAAACAGATCTCAGGTCATGTACATGGACAGTCTCACCTCATACTGATAGATTTATGAAGGCGGTATTTAGGGATAGTGTGAGAAATGCCTAAAGAAGGAATAACCAAGCTTTGAGAGCACCACTGCAAGTGACTGTAATTAAGTCATAGGTATTTATAGTGATTAATACTTGATTGATCAGAAGGTGTTGATTAGTTTTTATAACAACAGCTCTGACAATATTGCAGAGGTTTAGTGCACAGGTTTATGTGAATACATTCGTTCTGTTATCTTATCGTTTCTATAGTAACAGATTATTCACAGAGTTGTACGATGAGTGCTCCAGATTTTTTTCAAAAACGTGTTCTCGTTGACATGGTGACATTTTCTTTAAGGAGACGTTTCTTAAACATTCATGGAAGGAGTCTCCAGTGTCAGTGCTTTGTAACAGTCATGGGTAAAACTGTAACTTTAAGTTTTCTGACATTTCCAGGACAAAGGAGTTTACGCTTTGCAGTTTCTCTGTAATATGACAAACTGTGTTTTTTTTCCCCTTATTAACTTCAAAAGAGAGAAAATAGAGGCTGGTGAGGGAATGACTGTTATAATGTAAGTGAGAACAAACTAAATGGATAAAAGGTATGACGTGTCATTCTTACAATGAAAGAATATAAAAAAAAGTCGAATTGTTTTCAATTACTGTGGCATAAGAGGAAGAAAGCACTTTTATAATTTGTTAATGGATTATTTGGATATGGAATATTGATAGACAGCTTATCATCCAACAGTTCGACAGAGCAGTTATCATTTAAAGTATTAGAGAAATCATTCCCTGATCTTTTTCTGTTTTGATAAGAACATTATATACACTTTACAATTATTTGTATACATTAACATAGTCCAACACATGGGATAAACATGCAGCTTTTGCTCAAGCTCCATGTCAGCTCCGTTATGTCCATGTTCTCAGTCTGTGTCGGATCTGCTGTAAGCTACCATGCCACATAAATGAACACACATATTAACACGCTGGGAAGCGCACTTATCATCCTGCAATAAAAGTCATAACTAGGTGCCATGCCTGTGGTAGTGCATGTAGAATCACCATACACCTCCCAAACACACACACACGCTTTCCTGTTTGGGAGGTGTATAACATACCCAGTATATACACAGCATATGTCCTACACCGTGAGAAGACATGATACTGCACACGTAGGTCTGAAGACACCTAGACATTTTGTTAAATGTTAAGTTAGGAAAAAAAACACTTGGAATCATCATGCTTTGAAAAAAACCAAAAACAATCAACAACTGGAGTTGATGTGATGAAGCAAACTTAGTGTTATTAGTGTTATTTTCCAATAACAGCTTATCACGAAGTCTTATACCAAAGCAACTTGTCATTATGAATTTATTAAAAAACACATTGCACTTTTATCCATCTATAGTCATGTTTAAGGTTTGCAAAGGTGTAGATCCTGTCTCACGTATCTACATAATGGCAGTCATAAACAGTCATTCCCTCACCAGCTTCTCTTTTTGAAGTATTGTCATGTTACCAAGAAACCTCGGCAGAGAAAATAAACCTCACCAATGAGTCTCACAAAGTGCTGGAACTGGAGACTCCCTCCATTAATGTGAAACACATGTCTGCTTTCTTGTTTTTCTGTTTCTAAATAAATTGGTTGATGTCTATCTGCAATACAGGGCCATAGGTTGTTACTATAATAATGATAACCTATTAGAACTAGTGCTTTAATATAAACTACTCTGAGAACCACCGTTATAGAAAATTCACCTTCCGACCAATCAGAATCGAGAATTCAACAGCAAAGTCTACAGGACCCCAAAGATCTGAAGAAGAAGACATCCTTTTGCTTACAGGCGCTTTTTATACCGCGTGCCTCAATGTTGACATCTATTCAGCATGACTGTGTGTGCGTGTGTTTGCTGAGGCTTGCTGAAAGCATGGTGGAGCACGTGTGTGTGTGTGTGTGTGAGAGAGAGAGAGTGCCCGTGCGCCCGTGCGCCCGTGCGCGCGCGCGTTATCCCTGAAGGTTATCCCGAATGAACCCGCTTCTAGATAAAGTTTTCCAAACAGCACTGTAAACTTCCCGTTTCCCGGATAGTGCCAGAACCGGGGCGCGTGTGCATCTATGTGTGTGTGTGTTTGTGTGTGTGTGCATCTATGTGTGTGTGGGTGTGTGTAAGATGGTGATGGTACCTGAAGTAACCTCTCAGGTTTCGTGTGTGTGTGTGTGTGTGTGTGCGTGTGTGTGTGTGTGTGTGTGTAGAGCAGCCGCGCGCGCCCTCGGTGTAGACGCGGAGAGTGTGTACGCGGAGAGTGAAGAAGCTTTGCGCCTTAAACACTGCGGTTTAACGGAAACTACGGGTTTAACGGACAAGGTAAAGAGTGAGAGGGGTTTCATTTCTCTAAAGAGCGCGCTGAGCTTCAGCATGGAGCTGGTGTGTGTGTGTGTGTGTGTGTGTGTGTGAGAGAGAGAGAGAGAGAGAGGAGGGCACTGTAATAACCCCTTTAGTCCCCTTTATCACAAAAATTACACATTCCACCCGTTAGAGCAGAGGCATCTGAATGTATTGGCACCCTTTAGCTCCCTGATGATTTATTACGCACTGGCAGTTTTAGGAGAAATATTAGGAGTGGCATGATTCTGCATTTAATAGCCGACAGCTTTATTAATGCATAAAAACACATGGTACTCCATTTGTGCCTTTAGTGTGTATCTTTTTCCTGAAATGGTGCATAGATTAGGGAGTTTAACTGTTAAAAATAACAGACCCATTCAGTACAGGTGAAATTAACAGTATAATCATAATGCTTCATCAACTCTTCAAGTTAAATGTGTACAGTTGCAGCTTTCTTTCTTTGTTTTCTTTGTTATTGGACCCTAGGTTTGGAATGAACCCATTCCCTTCATGTGACCATTCAAACAGGGTAATAAGTAGGATAGAAAAAGTCAATAAATATAACTTTCAGAAAAGCGGGTTGTGATTTTCACCACTGTAACACTGTTTTTTTTATTTATTTAAATACTTCATGGCCAAACTTGTTTATTTTTTAATTTTTTTATTGACTTTAGTACTGAGAACCATGAGAAGGATAATTTGCCTTTAAAGCAGTACTCTAAAAGCCCTATTACTCTAAAAAATAATATATAATAACAATTAATTAAAGGTATAGCCTAACAGTGATTCTTAAGCTCCATATATATAATGCTATACCTTAAATCAGTTTAATTTCCACATTTTCAGGTGAAAGATACATGTTCATGGTAAACTAAATGTAGTCTTGATTGACGGTACCACCTCAAGGTACAGTTGAGGATGTATTACAATTTGTGCTGAATAAAATCTTATTGTTCTGAATTAACACCTGCAGTGTTAAGTTTATCATTACAGTGTTTAGTGTTTACATAACTAATGTGTTGTGTTAATACTTGTAGTATTACGTGTATCATTACAGTGTTAGTTTTTAGATTGGGTTGTATTAACACTTGCAGTGTTGAATGAACTATTGCAGTGTTTAGGTAACTTATGTGTTGTATACAGACTTGAAATATTAAATGAACCTTTAAAAAAATGTTTTAGAGAAGCTCTTGTTTTAATTTTAGTTCGATCCCTCCTCCAAAAAAAACAATAATGTTTTCATGATTCATGTCATGATTATCCAAATAAATACCCTCTGCCTTGCTGTACAGTAGCAGCTCACTAACAGCAAGAATGATTCATCTGTGAGTTTTTTGGCACTACCTCTTCCTGCACTCTATTCCCTTTTCCAAACATTTCTTGGTTGAGAAAAAAATAATCGTTGAAGTGACTTGTTTCTGATCAGCATGAAATTTGAACGAGGTCATGGTTATGTGACAGCCAGTTTTCATCGACTTGGTTCTTGGTGATCTTCATGCACTGTCGAGCATTCTTTCGTTAAACTCTGAGCCGTTCTGCTTATTTATCTAGCTAAGCTACTGTCAGGTTCATTTACGTTCGAGGGTGTGTCATGGTGTATCTTGAAAGCTTCTGGAGGTTGTGTAAGTTAGTCAAGCACTTCAACATGACATCGTTCTGACTTCCTTTTCAGAAGGAAATACATCAACATACAGAATTAAACCACAGCTAAGAAACTGTAACTTTCATATGTGTCTGTTTAGACTAACACAAACACTATAGTAGGTTATTTTTTTATAATTATGACACTGGAGAGTCACTTCGCTGCGTTTTTTGCCATTTGTGCTGCTTGAATTTCTACAGACGTTTGTGAATAATTTTCTGTTTATTTCAGTGGAGACATTATAGTATACTGCCCTAGACATGTTTATTTGCATTAGAGGGTAAATCTGTATCTTTGCTTCAGAGCTTCTTAGCATCTTAAAGACATGATGTCACTTCCTTGTTGCTGTGTTCTTTGCCATATTTTAATGGTTATCACGTTGCATGAACTAAATTTGCTGTAAAATATTATACTCTTGTCCAAACCACATGGAAAGCCGTCTGAAATGGAGTTATGAAGTGCACATTGGTGCATGACCTCCTTTTAAAGGTCTCACATGCATAAGATGTCTCACACATTCCCAGCGTCCATTGCACCCTGTCTGTAACTTTCACCTTCCTGTTTGCTGTTGATTCACGGACAGGTGACCCTAAATGACGGCTTTATCCAGGTGTGATTTAAACCTGTCAGGCTCTTGTTTTTCCCCCTGTGAGATAGGAATATGTGATCTGGTAGCCTGGCAGGCAGCGGAGCTTGGCATCATTAGAGCCGGAGATCTACAGTAACATAAGACAGAGCACAGCGGCACTCGCACATGGAAAAGGCATTCACCTGTTGCAAAATCGAGCCCTGCTGAGAAAGACGCTGCTATTTAGGCGCCGTAGCTCTTTCTCAGGAAATGCAGATTGTCTAGTAAGGAGTGCTGATGCAGTGAAATGTGAGCTGGGATTTCTTTTAAGAGCACGTTTGGGACAGTTTTTACTCTTAGCCCTTAGAGGTCTCTCTCACACTGCAAACACCCTGCGGTCCAATATTTAGTTCTTTTTTTCACAGATATCACAGAGGTCACCTGTTTACATCATCAAGTTTTTTTAAGTTCTGTACAGATATTTACTTAAAAGTCCTTAAAATGTTTTAGAGGTTTACATTTTAAGCTTTGAAGCGGACTTCATTTGAGGTAAATCACTGGAGAATACTTAATAAAAATCCTTCAGACTCAATAACTTTGATTGATCTTAAGATAACATGCATATCACAGAGTATGTGACTAATTTATATCAGGTATATTTATTAAAGGTGCCTTAGGTAACATTAGGTCTCTAATGGTTAAGTATGTGGCTTTGATTTTTCACTTCCCCATACTTGCACATGTTCACAAAGCTCCGCCCCCAGGATCTACAGTGACCTGTTGAGTAAACTGTCTATAACGCACTTAAAGTGTCTTAATGCATTTTGCAGAGGCCATGGCTTAAACAATTATTTTTTTCCCATCACTTTCTACATGTTTTCCAGGTTATTTGTACATAAAATGTAATAGTTTCTGTTTTAGTAGGAAACGGAAACATTTTAGGCCCCATTACTGCTAGCTTTAAACACACTGGCTGGAAAATGATGACTGAGCTCCGTGGTGGTTACAGAATATTGTAAGTATATTCTGTAAGAAGAAAACTGTCGTCTTGACATTTATAATTTCTGCCAAAAAAGTTTACAAATCTATTATTACACTTTGCAGTAAATTGATGTGGATTACAGGACCTTATGTTTACTGTGTAAAGGTGTTGTTTAAAAGTGTATAGAATCAGGACTGCTTCTAGTTCAAATTTTAACAACTTCCTGTTTATTTCAGTGTTATCCATCTTAAACACGCAGGAAGAAATGCTCAAGTCTCAGTTTAGAAAAGTCGATCATGCAGCTTTGCTTGCTAACTCAGGACCATATTTGATTCACAGCCAAAAAAGTGACATCAGTGATATGACTGGAAAAACTGACTGTTTAAATTTAGGTCTCAACAGATAGACTGTGAATTATCTTTCACTTGGATCTCGGTCCGAATTATTTTTAATCACGCTGTCCTTCTTCAGACGTGCTATTTAAAATATCACGCACGAGTCTGAATGAATTTTGATATCCTTGCACAAAAATGTTAAGAACTCTTTGTATTCAAGGACGAGTGCATTGTGGACTCTGTGCGAGTGTGCTTGGATGAAGTGGCCTTTTCCAGTTCCATCAGGACAAACATTTGGCATGAAGTGTGGTGTGATGGACACTTTTTCACAAACTGCTCAGAGTTGCAGCAAGACATGAGAAATGCATACCATATTCACAAACTACCAGTACAGGAAAACTAATCACAAATGAAAAATATTTAAATGTAATGGGACAAATGACAAAGGACAGGTGACAACAGTGATCAGACAAGGAAGCTTTTCATTGGTGCTTATTTTAAGATTTGATTCGATTCGATTAGAAAAGAATATAGGCAGAATCGTGGTGCAGCTCTAGTTACTGTCTGTGTGGAGTTTCTCTCCCCCGTGTCTATGTAGGTTTCCTCCAGGTTTCTCTCACCTCCCAAAAACGAACCTATAAGATGATGAAGAGTGAATGAAAAGAAATAGACCAACAAAAAAAAAGAAAATGTATAGAACAAAAAACAGGAACTGAACAGGAGAGAATAAGAGAACATTTCATAACAGAATACTGAAAGTGAATGAATTAGAAACAACGTAATGTGGAATACAATAGAACAAAACCAGAAAGGAAAGAATAACTTATAGGAAATAGTACAATGTAACAAAATAGCCTACAATAGAATATAGCAACAGAGTATGATATGACACGACATAGAATGGAATGAAGCAGATTAGAGTAGAATATAATAGATAATAATAAAACTAACAGAATAGAATAGAAATAACATGATATAGAACAAAATGAGACAGAAAAGGATAACAGAGGTTTATATGGCACTGCAGGCAGCATGGCGGTACAGGGCTGATCACAACAGCAAGAAAGCTCAGGGTTCAACCAAATTTGCATGTTCTGTCTGTGTGTGGGTTTCTTCAGGGTGCTCTGGTTTCCTCCCACAGCCCAAAGACATGCAGATTAAGTCAACTTCCTACTCTAAATTGCCCATAGGTGTGAATGTGAGTGTGAATGGATGTTTGTCTCTGTGTTAGCCCTGTGATAGATTAACATTATCCTTTGTGGATAAGACTGAATAGAATAGAACAGAATAGAATTATTCTAATTGTGTTAGAATTTAAAAGTAGATTTAAAATTAGTTTTGTATTGTCCAGTATCTGCTGCTTAAAGATTCACTATACTTTCAAAAGTTTGTGCACCCCTGACCATCACACCCATGTGTGGCTGATGAACATCTCATTCCAGATTTATTCCCCTTCACTGTTATAATGCTCTCCACCTTTCTTGGAAGGCTTTCCACTGGATGTTGGAGTGTGGCTGTGGGGATTTGTGTTCATTCAGCTACAAGAGCATTAGTGAGATCAGATACTGATGTTGGGTGAGGAGGTCTGGGGTGCAGTCGGTGTTCCAGTTAATCCCAAAGGTGTTCAGTGGGGTTGAGGTCAGGGCTCTGTGCAGGACACATACAACCTTAGTTCTTCTACAGCAACCTTAACACACCATGTGTTCATGGAGCTGCTTTGTGTACAGGGGCATTGTCATGTTGTAACAGGTTTGGGTCTCTTAGTTCCAGTGAAGGGAAACTGTAATGTTACAGCTTAAAGAGGCATTCTATACAATTGTGCAGAACCATGTATGGCTGTGATGGTCAAGGTGTCCACATACCTGTGGCCATATAGTGTATAATGAGAGGTAATGAAAATAACAAATCAGGCCAAATGCAGTGTTATTGTCATGCAGTCTGTACATGTAATACACAGTGACAGTACAACACTACAACACTCCTGTCATATGCACAGTTACGGAATGTGAGCCTGAGAGCAAATCGCCACTGCTCTGCTCCAAACACTGACCTCACACACGAGTGAAGGAGAGCCAGACCCACGCAACATGAGCTGAAAGGTGAAAGGAGTCTGATGATCTCTGAAGACCTTATACTCAGATTCTCTCAGAGAGAGAGAGAGAGAGAGAGAGACACACACACACACACACACACACAGACAGAGTGAGAGAGAGAGAGAGACACACACACACACACACACACATACACAGAAAGAGAGAGAGAGAGACACACACACATACACACAGAGAGACAGAGTAAGAGAGAGAGAGAGTTAGAGAGAGAGAGAGGGATACACACACACGCACAGAAAGAGAGAGAGAGAGAGAGAGAGAGAGACACACACACACATACACACACACACACATACACAGAAAGAGAGAGTGAGAGACACACACACATACACACAGAGAGACAGAGTAAGAGAGAGAGAGAGAGAGTTAGAGAGAGAGAGAGAGACACACACACGCACAGAAAGAGAGAGAGACACACACACATACACACAGAAAGAGAGGGATACACACATACACACACACACACACACACACACACAGAAAGCGAGAGAGAGACACACACATACACACAGAGAGACAGAGTGAGAGAGAGAGAGAGAGAGATTCAGTGTTAAGTCTACGGCAAGCCATTTTAACATTTAATGAGTAGAGCTGACTCGTAGCGATTTAATTTTCACTAGTGAATATTATACTTCGAAATGCTAATTTAAGATGCCTGTAATACAATTTTGGCATGTTACAATACATATTTCCACATGTAGAAATTGTTTTGACTAGTCAAATTGTGATTCACAGATACCTTTAATTTAAATATTGATATCAATAATCCCTTTTTCACTAGTAAGAATACCGGTTTACCAATGCTGACACCACCACGGAGCCAAGATATCGCTAATTCGCTAACATTTTTGACATGTTACAATTTAATTTCCTTATTCTTTTTGGATATGTGCCCTAATAACTGTACACTGTACCACATGTATACATTGGAATGACAATAAACACACTTGAACTTGAACTTGAACTTAATTAGCATATTATTTAAATATAACAGTTTGACTAGTGGAAATTAATAATTTGAGATATCTTATATTAGGACTGGAAAACTACTCAGAGTTGCAGCAAGACATGAGAAATGCATACTATATTCACAGTATAGGAGAACTAATCACAGATGAAAAATATTTAAATTTAATGGGACAAATGGCAAAGGACAGGTGACAACAGTGAACAGACAAGGAAGCTTATTGTTAAATATATATATATATAATTTTCACTAGTTTCACTACAGACATCCGAAATGCGGGTCCAGTATTCAAAACTGAATTTTAGATATGCGCGTCTGTGTGTGTGTGCGAGTGTGTGCGAGTTTGTGTGTGTGTGTGTATGTGTGTGTGTGTGTGTGTGTGTGTGTGTGTGTGTGTGTGTGTGTGTGTGCAGATAGAGAAGTGAGCCAATGGTGAAGATGGAGCTGATAAAATGTGTTTTTAAATGTTTTAAAGACTGTCATTCAGCCTGTAGAGCTGCTCAGCTGTAGAAAACAAACAGTTTTCACACACACACACACACACACACACACAAACACACACACACACACACACTCCAGGTACTACAATCCGGTACCCCACCCCCTCTTGACACAGCAGCCCTACTCGTATGACATCTGTAAGTGCACATACTGTGATTATTAACTGTAGCGTGACCTTTAGGATGTTGCATATATTATAGGTCTGACAACATAAATAATTAAAGTTATTGCCGTATATTTTGCTCTTGGGCAGCTTGACTTGAAGTGCAGCAGCCTGACCGAGTGTGTGTGTGTGTGTGTGTGAGGTGTGTGTGAGGTGTGTTAAGGGTGTGTACACTGGTCCCCTGGGTCCTCATTAGACTGAGAGATCAGGTTGGAGCTTCTTACTTATATTAGCGTCTGTCATTAGCCTGACCCCCTTTCCTGCCCTCAGGATGACTCTTCTCCAAGAACAGGGTGAAAAACTACAACAATAAAGGACTTGTGTGATATGAGTGTAGCATTGTCATACCAGATGCCAGACTCCATGTGCACAAAGTGGAGAAAAGAAAACGGATGCTGTGTAAGTGTGAGACATTTTTGCCATTTATCTCACTGTGATCGCTGGCCAGGCGGACGACTTTCACAATGATCTCTGTGTTGGACGAGTGTTTTTTTTCTTGTCTCCAAGATTGTGACATTTATGACATGAACAGTGCTCAGTGTGTATGAGCCGAGCTCTGCAGATACTCACGGAAACTCTGAAGATGGGTCAGGCAGTCTTACGGGGTAGTTTTGAGGTTTTGTGATTTCATTCTCTGATCATGTATATCTTATATACCACTCGCTTGTTTGACTGCTTGGAAAAACCCTCCATGTGGAGCTTTTCCTGAACTGAAAATATATTTTTGTTGCATTTATGGCAGTTACAAGTACAGTTCTAGCATTGTCTTTCTGCATCTGGTGTGGGATATGGCAGAAACATCGTACTGTGCTTGGTGAAAAAACCCTCAAAATACACATCAAAGCATTTCTGAGATGGCGCTAACAAAACGCGAACAAACCAAAGGAGCCATGGTAAAAAATATTAATTATTTCGAATCAAAGAATTTATTATGGGGAAATGGGTGAAATTGACACAATGCTAAACAAATAGATTGTTACTTGTTTCAGGGACTCCTCTGAGGTCGTCGTTAGAGTAGCTAAGGTCGGAGTACCAGAAGGCAAACTTGAATAATCCGTACTCTTCAATAAAGGCAGCAACATGTCACATAATCAGAATGGAAAAGGTTCAGAAATGCACATAAACAAAGAAAATGACATCACAACTAGATAAAGGAAAAGAAATGTATAAATACTTATGCTATAAAAGCTTACCTTAAAAAAATACATTATTATGGCAAACCTTGAACAAAGGTATGAACTCTTTGTTATTTAACCCATCCAAGCAGTGAACACACACAGACACAGAGCAATTGAACGTTAGGAACCTTGCTCAAGGGTACTTCAGCTGTGGATGCAGAGGGAAGGGAAAGTGCTGTTCATTCACTCGCCCCACCCACACAGCTTTCCTGCTGGTCCAGGGAATCGAACCGTCCTAAACCCACTTCTCTAACCTTTAGGCTGCATGGCTCCAAAAACAAAAGCAGACGTGAACATAAAGGCACATGTAATGCTCGTGATGTATGTATCATGATGATAAAATATCACAATATCAATATCATATCTCCAAACTATCCAGCTGTATTACTGAGATTAAAGTCAATACATAAACTGTTCATACTGAATCTGCACTGGGAATCAATTTCTCCTGATGAAAAACACATTTTGTGTGTGTGTGTGTGTATGTGTGTGTGGTATGTTTTACACACTCAGTTAGCTGGATGAAGTTCCTGGTAGGACACTTGCACAGTGAAGGACGCTCGGGTGTCTCTGATAGACGGCGGACGCTGGTGTGCATGTGGCGTTGAAATTTGTCACCATGGGAATTATTTTGCTTGTCGCTCCATCTTAGACACACAGTGAGCAGGAGGCACATGTGACAGTGTCCTTCAGAGAGAGAAACATAACTGAGATTGTGAGATTTTTTTAAAAAACATAACATGATACACATTTCACCTTGTTCACAGACTAGACTCATGAAATTATACAGGGAATAAAGTAAAGGTCTGTTCACAAAATTAATAGTGCGTTGCCTGTATTAGTTTGAAACGTGTTTTGGGTTATTTTTAACATTTTTGAACAGAATTATGTTCAGAGGCCAATGAATGTTTTGTTTTATACCATTTTTTCACAGGTTGATGAAACCTGAATATCACATAAATTTAATAAAAAATAAATGTGTAAAATAGAATAAATGTACAATCATTAAAATAATATAAAGGTGGGGTTTTTTTAGCTGTTTTTAAAAATCAGTAACAGATGTGTGTTACAGATCTTGGTGCATGCATTCAAAATGCTGCTTCACCTCTTATTTTTAGCACTAGAGATTTAAAAATTAGTATTAACATTTTATCAGAGAGGCTCAGAAATGATTTTTGAAAGTCCAGGTCAAGTCTCAAGTCTCTTATGGCTGCAATGAGTAGGCATTGTAAAGATTCACCAAATTCACAATTCGATTCGATTCGATTGCCACAACATTTAAAAAAAAAAAAAAGAAAATTAAAATATTTTATTTCCAAAAGATACAAGATTTATTTTTAATATTGTTTATCAACTTAAATATTTATTTTATTAAATTAAAAAATATATAATTTTGTTTAATTTTCTTGATAGCTAACAATAATTATTTACAAACATTTGTAAACATTGGAGTAAAATATAATAGCCTATTAACTAAAATGTTCCTTTTATTAAAAATGAAAAAGCTAGTGTTTCCTTAAGAATTAAAAAAAGCTTAAATATATAACAGCTACTTCAGTTTGCTTCTCTTTTTTTCAGCATTCTGTAAAAGAGAGCTTAGATTTCTTGCTGAATCTGTAATACTAATCGCACAAAAGCTCGTTCCCATTTCGCACCTGTTTTTTGCATGTTTTAGAGCTGCGTTACTTCCGCCTGCGGTGACGTCACATGTATTCCCGCTATTGTACATTATTGCCCCCATCCGCTGCCTAAATAATGCAATTACAGCTAGGAAAAACTAACACATTAATCGGTTCATTTTTTTATTTCCATCAATTCAAATTGTCATAAATTTGTATTGTTATTTATCAATGCATGATATATCGTTACATGCTAATAATTACACCCGGTCTGCTTACAGCCATGTGCAAGCTGTTAAGTCACATGTGATATTAAGAGAAGGAATGACATTCAGCTCGTCAGATATTTCCATAATGTTACTGCGCAAAAAAAAGAATGATTTTTCATGAGCCTTAAATCTGAAGTCTCAAATCAAGACTCGAGTCACTGTGTGTCTGACTAAAGTGTGAATCGAGTCCAAGTCGCAAACTTGAGTCTCCAGTCTGTTCATTTTGTAATCCATTGTAAATAAACAGCCAGCCAGTGGATTGACACTAAAACTGGTCTAATATGATCTTGTTAATAATATCTAATGTCTAATATGTACATGTTAATACTCTCGCTGCAGCATCATGCACATGTTGTAGCATGTTTGTTGTAGAACAAAGTCCTGTGAGCAGTACATTACTGTAGTCAAGATGAGAAAAAAAGAAGAGTGTGTTGTGACTGAGAAAATGGAGCGACAGAGAGAAACTGAGAGTGAAGGTAGAGTTAGTGAGGAAAATAAAGACAGCGAGTCAGACAGATGCTCAAACACCAGCAGGAGATAGAGAGAACACGAGAGACAGACAGAGAGGTAAGTGCGATGTGAGTGAGACAGAAAGATCAATTAAAGGAAAGACAAACCTAGAGAGAAATACGAAGAAAGAAAGTCCTCTCTCTGTCCTCAGCCTCTTCACTTGGCGTCACGCTATCAGCAATGAGAGATTCCCCGACCGCTAATGGATGAGTCTGATCTTGAGTTCATATCTGTGAGAAGTAGTTCAGAGCAGGAGAACATCTTCAGCTTATACAATAGCTCACTGGTTTAAAGGATTTGGATGAATTATATGAGCTTCTCTTAAAACCATTAAAATTCCCGGTTTACTATTCATTTATTCATTACACATATAATTCAGTAACTTGTGAAACTAATAACAGTAAAAATGACAATGTACACGATGTCTCCTGTATCTGTATCTGTTCAATGCTTAAAATATAATTATCTGTTTTGGTATTCAGATTTATACTGCATGTAGGCATGATCTGTATGTCAACCCTACCGCAATCCCCTAGAAATACTGGAAATCACTAAAAAAACAGGGCAGCTATCACTCATTCACATATACACATAACCTTGCCAACAGAGTTTTTAGACTGAGGGTATTCTTAGTCCATGACCCAGTGAACCAGAATCAGGATATATTTATCGATAGAGACCCTCTATCTATTTGGCCCTGTTTAAACTTGGCTTTAAAATGCGTCTTGAGCATTCAGGTCACAAATGGATAGCTGAGACACATCGCCGTTTACACCTGTGTTTATCATGCGTCTCCGAGGTGTCCAGCTGACCACTTTTATTCAGATTTCGTTACTGCCTACATCACTTCCACTAGAAGGTCAAAGGTCCCCGTGCGAAATTAAATTAACCCGTTAAACCTGCAACATACCTTCATTATTTTCTTTCAGTCTAACCACGTACATTGGTGTTCCTCTCCATTTTTTTCCAGCGTGTCGCACTGTTACCAAAACAACCACCGTGTCCAGCATTAATGACGTATTTTCCTGTTATGCCTGTGTAGCAGACACATTATTGTTTACACTACAGAAGGTACGTGATCAAATACGTCCCAGACCACCTCGGCAAGTGGTTTAAGCGAATGTGTCTTGAATGTGTTTTGGAGGTCATTTACACTTGTATTTAACGCTATCCAGTAGTGATCAGATCACCCAAGATGCATTTTAATACCAAGTGTAAACAGGGTCTTTAAAACACGTCTGTTAATCACTCTGGATAAGGGCATCTGCCACATGCCATAAATATAAACAGGTGCACACAATCAGGACACAATGAGGAGATAAACCAGTGGCAGCACAGGGGCAGAATGAAAACAAAGAACACGTGGCTTCGTTGTGGCTTTGGTACTCTGTCAACATCTTATCATTAAACCTGCTAGTCAAATGTATACTTTTGTGAATGTTATTTTGTATATCTTATGCACGGTGCTCTAGTGAAGATGCAATAAACCTAATATGCCGTATGCGTATTTTATAATAACATGATGCTTCGGCGTACTCAAATTTGATTGGCCAGAAGCTGCTGATTATTTATTAATTGCATATAATACTTTATTTATAAATTGCTCATAATACCTTATTGTTCTATAGTAACAGCTTACACAGAGGCACATGCACCAGACATTTTCGGAAGCAGTCTCCCATGTCAGCACTTTGTAACAGACAGAGAGAGTTCAAGCTGTAACTTTTGTGATATTATTTTATAAATCAGGGCCTACAAACTGATTTTTTTCTAATCCTGGGATTTGTGCTCATTTTGGATTACACCTCTGGTTGTCGCTCTTCCTCTGCGTGAGGGATCATGCTTAAACTGCTCGTCGGCTGGCAGTAACTGACTCTGTGACCTCCTGCCTTCTTCGGAGGGTGACATTGTCAACACAATGGGGTTTCTCTCACTGTCACCTCTGATACATTTCCTCTTCTCAAGTGACTGGAGTGAAAACACGCTGTGAGCACGCTGCCATCTGGCCTCTTGCTCATCTGTTTATTGTCAGGTTGGATGGATCAGATTTTTCCAGTTTTTAATGGCTTGCTTTAGATTTGACTTGGCTCAGGCCGCACTTTAGGGCCCGGGCTAAACAGGGAGACGGACTCCTACTGTATATAACACAGAAACACAGAGTGCATCTCCTGTATCCTCACAGAGCACTAGCAAATGTCAGCTAGCGCTTCGGCTGAAATGGCTGTGATGTGATTAGCACTTAACTCCAATTTTCACGTCTTTGGTCTATGTGTGTTACAGCCTGTCTGTCTGGTCAGTTGATTAGAAAGATTCCTGGATGTGACATGAAGATTTACAAAGATAGCATTTAGCAAATAGGTAAATATTAATATCTACACCTAAATACACAAGTAGCGTATAAAGTGTAAAACACTGTGACAGCACATGGAGAGAGAGAGAAATAAATTTTGAAATAACTTAGCAGAGATTAGCAGCTTTAGCATTTATCAAGTGCTAGCGAGAAAAATTCAAGTATGGAATTTAGGTATAAGTAGGTAAAATGCTAACTAACCAGTTATCCAGGTATATAGACAGTTAGACAGACAGTCAGACAGATACACAGACAGACAGACACTGTAGATAGATAGATAGATAGATAGATAGATAGACAGAGAGACAGATAGATGGATGGATGGGTAGCGTGGGACTGTATTAGTGTGTGTTTTGGAATGGCTTACTGAACCCAATAGTTGTGGGAATCTGGTCAGTCTTCTATCTCTGGCAGAAAGGATGAAAGATGATCCAACTTTGACGTGTTTTAGAGGAAGGGGGAGAACTCAATATGTCACTCTAGCTCACGCACTCATCACACTCCTCGCAATAAACCCTTCTGACTGTAGAGTGACTGCATATCACATTTTAATAGAGTGAGAGTAAAGTGAAGCGAGAGCTTCTTTACTATACATAAGAACAAACTAGGAAGAGAGGAAGCGTTGAGCACACCGTTAGCGTGATTCAAGCTGCATAATGACCACTCTCCTGTTGAGTTTGGTTCTTCTCTGGTTCCTCTCATGGGTTTTTCACCATGTCGGACCGAAATCGAGTTCTGTAAAGCTGCTGTGTGACTGTGTCCGATGCTAAAATTGCTATACCCATAATTTAAAGAAATAGAACTGAATAATAAATCCCCTTATGGGTTTTGTTGGGAATTTTAGGAACTTTGGGAAATATTATCTCAGGTGTGTTCAAGGATGGATGTAATGTAGCTTTAAAGTCTGTTCTGGATGTAGGACCAGTACTTATATCTATCATACACCTTTACACTGACGGAAAAGCTTTCATAATAATGTACAAATCTCAAAACACATCTTACTGACAAATAAAATATTAGATTTTTAAATAATAGTAATAATAATAATAATAATAATAATAATAATACTCTAAAATAAGATCTATAATAATCTATAATAATAATAATAAATTTATTTATATTTTGTCAAGCACATCTAAAACATATTGTGCTACAAATTGGCTTCATAACGATTTATATATATTTTGTAAATTTCTGAGAACAACTTAAATGGATAAAATAGCATACTATAATGTTTTTAATTGCCAATACATTTTATTGACAAAATATATAAATAATAATAATAATAATAATAATAATAATAATTATGTGCATAATGATATATTCATGTATATATGTATATATATGTATATGTATATATATATATTGTTATTGATTTATTTCCATTTTGTGACATGACCCACATTTAGAACTCTGTGGAAAAAAGGAATTTTCTGTGTCCCGAAGTCCTTATTTAGGATTATTAAACCACATTTCTCATTTTTCTCTAAGTAATGATTTCATCTTAAATTCCACTATGGTAATGAAAGATGCCCTTTGGTTATCGTCCCACAGCATCCTGATAGTGGGCGGGGACGTACTATCATGGGCAGGGCCTGCGACAGAGTAAGAGCGAAGCTGGAATGAGCCGAGTCATCTGTAGAGGTGTAACTGAACACCGTGCCGGAGTGTGATAGCCTGCAGCAGCTGTTCCTGCTCCGGCTAATGCCTTGGAAGATGTTTGAAATCCTTTAACCTCAAAGTGTTCTGTTTTTTTAACTCCTGTGATCCTATGCCACTTCAAGAAAAGTGAGCTTGTGTGTAAAGAAACAGCTGATGGGCGAGTATTAAGATGTGTAAGCCATTTTGTACCATTTGAAGAAAAATTAAACCACAAAAAGTATTTTTTTACTACACGATCACACGTCTCAATCTAAAGTTGGTTTTAAATTATTCAGGACGATTTCTGAAGATTTACATTTAAAATTTCCAGCATCATTGGAACATTCTCTAAAAAGTTTTCAGTTATATCTTCCTCATAAACAGAGCACACTATCCATAGCTTTACTTTCAACATTTATGTTTTAATTTTATATTATTTTGTCTCATCATCTCTGGGTTCGAACCTAAAGTTAGGAGTAAAATTTACTACTCTACTGACACATTTTACTCTGTACACTCCAAATAGAGCAAGTAACAACTATTTTTGAGGAAAACATTTTTCCTATGCGTGACCCCACTGAACGACGTTCAAAAGCACTGCATAAAACACGCATAGAAACCTCAACTTTGAACTCATCTGCTTCATAATTTCATACTATAAATACTATATTACTAAATGTAAGTGAAAAATAGTCTTCAGCAGCTTTTGAGAAGAGACTATAGCAAAGTATAAGGATAAAAATGACTGATGCTTCCCATTCCCTCTGTCTCTTATTCACTTCTTCAATCAGGATGATCCCTGAGCATGGTATCAGTGGGATGAAAAACAATGATTTAAGAAGAAATTCACTCAGAAATATAATGCAAAGAACAGATGTGCTGCGTTTAATATAGGTAAGCTGCTGTGAAATTTTGGTGTACAGCGATCCCAGAGGGAAGAAATGATGAAAAGAACACGAGCAAGTATTTGGAAAGCAGCCAAAACACACACACACACACACACACATACTGTGATCTTTGTGATGGTAAAATCAGCTTAACCTAAGCTTTCCCTCAGTATTAACCAATTAGTGACCATCCAAATATCTCCACAACAGCAAAAATGTCTTGTAAGCTTGTAAACAATGTCTTGTAAAATTCTGTCACTATGTGGACTTTATAATCTAGATAAACTGGGACATAACAAATAACTTATAACTTAATATAGTGTACAATAATTTACAATAACTTATAGCTTACTATCATTTACAGTGAATAATCCTTTACTAAATCTCTGACATGTTGTTACTCAGAGTGACTTCTGTGAATGTTTGACCCCCTCCAGCTTTTGGATTAGCTGCTCCTCCTGAGTGTTTCAGAGCACTGATTGTCCTGAAAAGCCTTCACAAAGTTCCATTCTAGGGACAGAAAGAAAGACCCCCATTGATTCAGTTCCATTTATTTACCAGGAACGAACAAAAAAACAGACCGAAGAAAAGAAAATCTCTTAATCTCACCAAAATAGCAAAAGTCAAGAATTTGATTCTTATTCTATCTATCTATCTATCTATCTATCTATCTATCTATCTATCAGTTTATATCTGACATTAAAATGCTCTAGACACTGAAATGTTTTGTTTTAACATCTTTACATTATTGATTGTTTGCTCTGTACCCATGGCCCGACCTAATATTCGAGAGAGTAATATCTAGATTTATGGGTTATATACTAGAACTGCATGCATCAATACACAGTATTTGCAGGCAGGAACACAGCCTTGCATATACATGTATAACTGTAGCAACGAGGACTCAGCCGGAGCTCGAGGTCAAGGATCCATGTGCAGAGGCCTCTTTATTCAAAACAAAACAATAACAACAAATTCAAACTAAACAAAGGTAGATAGCTAGGCTAGCTAGATAGGCTAGTTAAACAAGGCAAGACACAGACTAAGTCAGAATCAACAGGAGGACAGGAATTTTAGTGCGAGTGCAATACAGTACTGTGTAAGCTGAGCTTATCACTTCGGCCTGGAACACAGAAAATACGCTGTTTAAATATACTTAGTCACAGGCTTGAACCAGAAACAGGTTCCAGGTGTGGGAGAGAGGATCAGGGAGTACAATGACAGGTCAAAATAAGAGTGCAGGTGTAAGTAAGCGAGAGTTTTTTTTATCCAGGTGATTGTGGGAATACTAGGTGTGAGGTGGGGCACTAGTCTATTACAGGGCAACATGCACACACACATTCACACCTAGGTGCAATTTAGGTAATTTTAGATTGTGATGTTTTTGGGAAACTGGAGAACCCAGAGGAGATCTGCTCGGACACTGGGTGAACAGGAAGGAAGTGGGTACGCTGAAGGTGTGAGGCGGTGACACTGTGCCACTAAACAAATGAAATAAACATAAATCAATAAAAATAAAACATGCTGCCCAAATCCCAAAAAAATATGAGTCTATTATTTACATCGAGTTAAAATGTATCTTCTGAAAAGTTAAGTCTGAGAGATAAATAAAAGTTAGCAAAATAAAAAAAAATACAATGTGTTCAATTTCCATTATGAGATTGAAATTCTACAGATCATTTCTGAGCTATTAGATAATCAGAGGGAACATTTAATTCCCCCCTAGTACACTTCCCAGACTTTGTCCTCCCCCAAAAAAGGACCAATAGAGTCATTATTCTCAGGCCAGTTTACAGACTTTGTGAAGCGGCTGTAAGTCCATCAGTATTGGCAGGCTAAGGGTGTGTGTTGGACACGACAGGCTTGTAGTGTACTCCAACCTTCCTCATCAGTACAGAGCGTTTCACTGCAGCCGAGCAGCGAGTATGCCTAAAAAGCGAAAGGTCTCACTGTTGGATGTGTGGGTCAGGAATCGGGCTGCACACCCAAAGAAAGCTGAAAATCTGAAGCTATGGCCGCGACAACTGTAAGTGAGAAAATCCTGTGTGTTGTGGCAGAGATATGGTTTTTAGTTTATTGGTGATTTATAGACAATGTATCATTTACTGGTTTCTTGAGATGGCAATATCAGAAGTGTTTATGCATTTTTACGCTGCATTTTATTTCTCTGGATTCAGTTTGTAAGCGGCCTATAGGGTACAGCTATCTTTTATTTACCTACCTATAAGTTGTCAGTGCTTTAATTTGTAAAGAATAAGAAATAAAACACCTGTGTTGAAGTGGAGTCACTCACATCACCGCCAAAGTTAATTATGTATTTTCCGATAAGAGCACAACCAAAGTGCTGTGTCTAACTTTTAGATCATTTAATTTTGTACAGTCATATATATATATATGTATGTATGTATGAAAGTCACCCCAATTTTTTTAGTACAAATTTTGTAGATTTTTGGAAAAATGTTTGTGTCAGTAGAGAAAGTAACATGCTATTTTCAGACAAAAAAACATAATGAAGGCTACTGAGATTTACTGCAAAAAAAATTATAAAACTGCAGACCCTGTACCTGGGAGTACTATTTAAGGAAAAAAGCAAAGGGTCGTCACACCGAATATTGTCTTTGTTTTAGTATTTCTGTTTACTGCACAGTGTAGTATTTTACTCTTAAGCAGAAAGATTTAATTTCATTATTTTTTAAGTCATCTTTACTTTATAGCAATTCTTTGCATGTGCCTAAGACTTTTGCACAGTACTGTTAATACATATAGCTTGTTGTGTTCCCGAGAAACCACAAAGCTCCTGTCCTGGAGATGTCAGAACACTTAAAGTTACAGCTCTAGCTCTGACTGTTAGAAAGCTCTGGAGACTCATTTCATAAAAGTTACATAAATGGCTCCTTAAACAAAACATCGCCATATCAATTATTATACAAAATTCAAAATGTTGGAGTAGAGTTCTTACTGTGATTAAAAAAAGTAGTTTTAGTCTTCATCAAAGTTAATTATGAGAAAATATGAAGAGACTTCTCTTCTCTCCTCTCCTCTCCTCTCTTCTCCTCTCCTCTCCTCTCTGTCTTCAGGGCGTTGCTGAGAGACCCCGAACTGGTTTCGTCTCTCGTCCAGCAGAATGTGAAGATGGCGTGTTTGCTCCCCAACGCAGGCACCGATGTGTTCCGCCGCTTCACGCCGGAGTCGCTGGCTGAATGTGAGCGACTCAAGGCTGAGGAAGATGCTGAAAAGGCTCAGAGGAAAGCCCAGAACATTGAGATCCCTGAGGAGGACCTGCCCAAACCCTCCAAAGACCTGGAAGCTGGAAAATCCTTACCTTTTATCTATGGAGACCCTCCACCTGAGCTCCTTAACATCCCTCTGGAAGAGCTCGATCCCTACTACAAAGCCAAGAAAGTCAGTCCTGGTCTCTCAGTGTACACTGCATTTTCACAAAGCGCGGGCACTGACGTGTTGTAGGACGTTAAGAAGTAGCATAAGAAATGGTTTTATATTTCCTGTTTTCCCAGTGAAAAAAAAAAAGTTTTTAATGCAGTGAAGTAGAAGTATAGCCAAGTTGTCTGCAAATTGGTATATTTTAATGAGCAATTATTATAGTAATGCTGTACGATATACCCCCTGCTCTGTACTGTAAGGTTATACACAGATCCTTTCACCCATTTTGCAGGGACTAGCTGAAGAACACTTAGGAGTGCTAGATGTAATCTTTTTTCTAAGCATGTGTACTGTGATAAGAAAATCTTTACATTATATTTGAACAGAATATGTTGCGCATGCGAGTATCAGAGCAGTCTGGTCAAATGGTGTCATGTCAAATTGAAATCATAACCAGCGGTCACGGTGTTGTCGCTTCCTCAAGTCCCAGTGTCTTGCAAGTCTGAAAAAGAAACCCATTGTTCATGAAACATTTCATGATGTTCTTGTACTATAGTGGAATCAGAAGCAGGGAGCTGTTTATAGTCATTCACAGGCCTTTTGGTGTTCAGGCTTTTCCAGGAATCGAGGTCAATGTCTCCAGCAGCCAAGTCTAACACACACAGATCTATTACTGAAGGTCATAAACAAACTCACTGTGTCCAAAACAAAATTACTACATACCTACAAATAAAAAGTCACGAGGCTTGGGACAGAATAAATACACAGACATAAGAGTAATCAAACGTGTCCTACGCCGCTGATGGATTCTGGATTCTGATTGGTTAGAAGGTTTTGATTAAGTTTTTGTACATCAGCTGAATCACAGGTTAATATTAATTCACCTGCTCTGATATGCTATTGTTTCTATAGTAACAATTAACTCAAGCTCATAAATATATTGGTAAATATTTATGAAGTTTTCTGTAAGGAGACATTATTTGAAGGAGTCTGCAGTGTCAGCACTTTGTAATAATCAGAGGTAAAGCTGTAACTTGCAGAATTTACGCTTTGCAGTTTTTATGTAACTTGATAAATTGCATATTTTTCTCTTATTAACTTCAAGAGAAAGACAAAATAGATAGTTAGTGAGGGAACGAATGTGTATAGTTGGGATAACATGAACCAGCTTCTTTTTTAGCGGCTTTTCCAAAACATAAGATGCAGCAATAAATAGTATAATGTGCTATTAGGAAATTAATCAACTTCAGTGTGGTAAAATGAGCACCGCTTCATCACACCACCCCACTGGTGATTATTTTACTACAACAGGATGATACCAGTAAAAACATATAAAGTGTTCAGGACAGTGATGGTATGATGAATGTCATCGTAACAGACAGGTCTTTATTGTGCCAAATTACTCTAGCTGATTGTGGCAAACCTTTACATTTTCATTTTATTTTATTAATGCTTTTTGTGTTTTGCAGACTTTCATCGTGATCAGCAAAGGGAATACAATCAACAGGTTCAACGTGGAGCCAGCCTGTTACATTCTCAGCCCATTTAGCCCCATCCGCAGGGTGGCCATCCGAATACTCATACACTCATATCCTTTGGACGCACACAAGGTTTTATGGTGCTAGGGCAGTCCCACTCACTTACACAAATAACATTACAAATAGAATCACTTCTACATGTTTTTAGATGTGATAATTGTGTATCAATGAGATGATGACTGATCACTTAAGCTTGTCAGATGTTCATGCCTTTGCTAGATCTATATTGGTGTCAGTACCCTGAAGTTTTGCACTAAAAAACATTAGTCCTAAAAAAGTTAATCATCCACTTTGTAGGATTTTGGTGGATCTATTAGCAGAAATGGAATATAATATTCATAATATGTTTTTATTAGTGTGTTTTCGTAAGCTTAGAATGAGCGCTTTATATCTACATAGGGTGCGGTTCCACCTCTACGGAGCCGCCATGTTACAGTAGCCCAGTATGGACAGAACTCTAGAGAGCGGCTGCCACATTTAATGTTTTTATTAGTGGAAGTGTGAATCCGGAAGGAAGCACCTGAAGGAAGACAAGGAAGAAAAAAGGAAGACAAGGAAGAAGAAAGAAGAGGAATCAGTGTTTGCTGGTGCTGGATAACAAGTTTGAGAACCCAATTAAAAAAAAAATTATTATTTAACATGAAAAAGCACCTGAAAGCCACCATACCCTCTAATGCAGACTAGGAAAGGGAGGGGTAAGGGAGGGGCATTCAACTGAAGCCTACATACTGGACCTTTATGTTAAAAATGTTGGGCTTTTTCAGCCATTTTTGACCATTTTCAGCATCCATAATAAATGTACTTAACAGATGATATCTATATACTTATTTAATGTTAGCAAAGTTGAACATAGGGACATCTATAGATTTTATTTTACATTAATGTTAATTAATAAATTTCATTTTACATTAATTAATTTTTGGTTCATTGTTGCATTCAAGTGTACTCCAGTGCTAAAATGTGGAGCTCTTACATATTATGTGCTAAATATATAACGGCTCCTTCCATTTTCTTACCATTTCGGTCATGTGCCAATTCCCAAACACTACCTGGCTACCAGTCGGAGAGGCTGAAGGCTAACATGTGCTTCCTCATAGAAGAATTGAATTCAACAAGCACAAGCAAGTATTGCTCATTCTGCAATACAGGGCCACATAACACACTCCCAGGAAAGCACTATCCACTATCCACCATCCTTCACATACCTGAGCTTGCATACAGAGCCATACAGTGTTTAAATATGTATTTTTTGGTATTTACCCCTCACCCACCAGTTCCTCACCCAACAGTTTGAATACCTCTGCCCTGTGCTCTATTTAATGGTAAATTATTGACACACAGTTGCAAGAAAATGTTTGTGAACCCCATCGAGTTACCAGAATTACCTTGAGTTGGTCAAAAAAAGTGGTCTGATCTTCAGCTATGTCACAATTACAGCTAAACTGATTAGAGAAACAGTGATTTGATAGCCTGGACCGACAAGAATAATGTATGGATGAGGGGAGAGAATGAACAGTGCTGTCCACAGCTTAAGTGCCCTTGAGCAAGGCACCTAACCCCCATCTGCCCGGGTGCTATAGCACGTGGTCTGCTCTGGGTACATGTGCCCAGTTCTCACGTGTGTGTGTGTGTGTGTGTGTGTGTGTGTGTGTGTGTGTGTGTGTGTGTGTGTGTGTGTTCACTGCTTGGAAGGGTCAAATGCAGAGAAAAGAATTTACCCTCAGGGATTAATACAGTATCTATAAACAAAAGAAAATCAATCTGACTAAAATAATGACACACGTAAAGTAGTACTTTTCATGTCTTTACTGAACAGCCAGTACTGTGAATGATTACACAATGTGCTCAAAAAGTGAGTGAACCCTTGACTTTGGTAGCTTGTACATCCTCCTTTAGCACCAACAACCTCCTTGAACAATGATGAGGAGGAGCTTTGGACTCTTTCTCACCACAAGACTCGATGAACGTTTCAGTTCAGGAATGTTTTTGGGCTTTCTTGATTACACAGCCCTCTTCAGGTCATGCCATAGCATCTCAACTGAGGTAAAGACGGGTCTCTGACTTGGCCACACCCAAACATGAATGTTCATCCATTCTTTAGTTGATTTACTCGTGGACTTTTAATCATTGTCTTGATGCATCCCCCAGCCTCTATTAAGCTAGAGATCGTGCGCTGTTGCCCTGACATTTTTCTGTAAATATCTTGATACGGTTTTGAATGAATTGCTCCTTCAGAGATTGTCCAGGTGTACAGGTCCCGAGGCAGCGAGACAGCTCTAAGCCACGATGCTTCCCTACGCCTTGCTTCACAGCTGCGATGAGGTTTTGGTGTTGGAGTTTTCCTCCAAACATTGCGTTGTGCATTTTTAGCAAAATTCAACATTTCACACACAAACACACACTGTTCCTTGACCTTTCAGTAAATTGTTTAGCTTCTTCATCATGGTAACGATCCTGTCCAACTGTGTGTTCATGACGATGGGCGACCCGCCAGAGTGGAGCAAAATTATGGAGTGAGTCTATCTGATTATATTATACATATACAAGATAAATACATCAGAAAACATGGCGCTGCTACATCACTATCTCATTAAACACCACTGTGTTTTCTCACATCTTCAGTACACTTGTGTGACTTGTGTGTCAGGTACGTGTTTACAGGGATCTACACCTTCGAGGCACTGATTAAAATCCTGTCCAGAGGGTTCTGTATCGGAGACTTCACATTCCTTCGAGATCCATGGAACTGGCTGGATTTCATGGTGATCAGCATGGCGTGAGTATGAGATTTGATGCATGGTACTGAAATAGTCTCATTTAATAAATCGGTTTTGATTTTTAGTAAAATATTTAAATATTTACATTTAAAGTTGAGTAATTTCCCTTCAAGTACACTGACAAAAAATACAATTCAGTTTTATTTGTATAGCACTTTTAACAACAGACATTGTCACAAAGCAGCTTCACACAAGTATATGAATTCTGAATATACATTTATGAATCTATAATGTTATCTATATGTATCCCTAATGGGCAAGCCTGTCTCATTTCTTTCTCTTATTCTCCCTCGTTTCCTTTTTTGTGAATAATTGTTTTTTTCCTCACATTCTTTACATTTCTCTCACTATTTTCTCTTGCTCTGTCCTTTTTCTTTCTATTTCTTTAAAATATATCTGCATACAAGGCCCCCTTCCACCCCCTACACATACACACACACCATGTGAAAGTCCATATTTCTACATCAACTCTTCTGTTTGCAATAGGTCGGTAACCCAGAAAGTTTTGCCCCCAGGTTTTGCTAGAGATTAGGCTATTAAAAAGAATATCGAACAGCTCTTTGCAAAACAAGGTAGCATTAATGTAACCTGTGTCAATACAATAGAGACAGAGCCATTTCAGGCATTCAGGGGGCTGAATCCTACATAGTGCACCTTTAATAAAGTGGACATTGTATGTAAATATTCAATATTTTTGTCACAGTAATTACATTAATCAAAAGCAGTGGTCATTACATTTGTTTCTAAAGCAGTAGTCTAATCTTAAAGTAGTCAGTCTACATAGTGAATCATAATAAGCGGTTCAAGGCCGTGACGGATGAGTTTGGATTTGCTGAGTGATTCTGGACGATGTGTGTCTGCAGGTACATCACTGAGTTTGTGGACTTAGGAAACGTCTCAGCTCTGAGGACCTTCCGTGTGCTTCGAGCCCTGAAAACAATCACTGTAATTCCTGGTGCGTCCTGCAACACAGTCGACCTTGTTATCATGAAAGACCATTTCTAAGCATGTACAGGCAGCATTGTTCTCAGTTCTCCATCCTGATTGGTCAGGAGGTTTTTTACCACACCAGCTCTGCCACTAATGCAGCTACAGAACACCGGTTTATGTTAATGTGTATTAATGCAGCTGCTAAAGAAATTCATATTCAAATTCATTCAATTCATAAAGGCTGATTTTTGTAAATTTATTAAAAACATGAAAGACAGACATGTTTTGACACTTTTGTCATCCTCAGTGTCTATATAAGACATTGCATGATTTTCAAATTGTCATGTTGCTGCAAAGTCATGACATTTTTGGACCAAATTAATAAATTGTTGTTGTTAGTAGCAGTTGGGTGTTGGTCAGAACACTTGTGTGTGTGTGTGTGTGTGTGTGTGTGTGTGTGTGTGTGTGTGTGTGTGTGTGTGTTTGTGTGTGTGTGTGTGTGTGTGTGTGGTGGTATAACTCTATATAGAGTAGGCTGAGCCACAGGCTTGTTTATTGTTCATGAGAGGAAAAGATGAAAAATGCTGTGACAACAGATGATTGACACAAAAGCGATATTGTGTGTGTGTGTGTGTGCACACGCTTGTATGAGAAATGACCTATAGCATGTCCTCGGTGTGTAAGTGTGTGCATATTGTTCCCACTCCGTCATGTTTCTATTGTCTTCTTAATCAGGATTGTAAAAGGATTTTTAATCTCAGTAAATCGTATCATTTTATCTTCTTCTGCTCTGTCCATCTTTATTTCTCTTTTCTACCTCTCTTTTTCAATTAAATGGTTTATTGGCGTCACTAACATATAAACTCGTATATTGCCAATTAATCCGTTTCCTCTCTTGCAGTCCTCACTCTCTCCCTCTTTCTGTCTTTGTCTGTCTGTCTTTCTTTCTCTTTCTCTTTCTCCCTCCTGTCTCCCAATCTGTGTGTGTGCCAGAGGATGTGTGAAGCAGTGGATAAACAGTAGACAGCCTGATTAGTTGTGAGCCCAAAGAAGGCCCAAATTAAATTTGAGCCTTCTACCGAGTGACTGAAAGGGAGTTGAGTTGTCAGGGCTGACTTGTTCCACGGAAAAGCCTTAGTTGTTCTCCTGCTCCTTTTCCCATTCAGTTGGAGAAAAACATTTCTGTTCTTTTTTTTTTAATCCAATCTGGATTCCTCTCCGATGTCTCGAGTTATTTTTAGCTTTCTCACTTCTTTCAGTTTTCCTGTACTTTGTTACCTTATAGCACCTGATAACTTTTTGCCATAAATCCTTGTGAAGGAGTCGTGTTTTCCCTTCACAACACGGCTGCGTTTATAACACACTGATTCAGGATTATTGTGTAATCGTGTTGATTGTGTAAGCATACGTATAGTTAGAAAGCGGAACCGGGTGTTTGCTGCTGACGGAGGTTCTGAGGTTATCAGCTTTAAGGACTGAGCTCATAGCTTACTATATTAGTATAATGTCTCAGGACTACAGAAATAGTCATCTATTTATTAGTCATCTAATATGTAGTCATTTATTTTATTTTAAGAATTCTGCATTATTGAGTCAGTAAAAACCATTTTAATGTTACAAGCATAGAGTATTTGAAAAATGTTTCAATGTCAGTAACAAAAGCAACATATTACATAACAGACCACTTTTCAGGCAAAACGTAATGAAGGCTTCTGGGTTTTGCATGCAAAAAAGTAAATAAAAGTGTGAGAGTCAGAGTCTCCGAAAGAACTGTGGCAGATCCTCCCAGATGCTCAGTACAACGTACAGCTCATTTCCTAATAAAACTGTACACATTGTACCAGGGACTACTGTTTAAGAAAACAAAGCAAAGGGTCATCGCAGCAAATACTGACGTTGTTTAGTTTAGGATTTACTGCACCTAGTATTTTTCTTCTTAAGTAGACAGATTGAATTTCCGTCGTCTTTACAGCATTTCTAGGCCACGCCTAAGACTTTTACAGAATATCGGATGTGTAGATGTAAACATCCCAAAGAAAAAAATGAGTCTGTATTGAATTGGCTTTAATGAAGAAATGTTCAACTTTGATTGTATGTTATTATGAGTCGTAATAATCCTGAGCATTGGAGCATGCTGCTCTCGTGCACAGAGCAGATGTAGTCACTTCGGTGTTGGATACTGTGTTTACTTAAACTAAGTTGCCTCAGTAACACTGTTAGGATGTGTTGTTGGACTTGTCAGTCTGTGCCTGTGTGTATTTTGCAAATATATATAACCACAATGTAAATATGGTATCATGGAAAATGCAGAACATATGCATGTGATTTGCCATGATGTATGTGTAGGTTTGTTAGAAGCCCAATTTGTGCACTGTTTTGCTTTTTTTGTATTAACTCGTGGGTGGGTGTTGGTCTTTATCATTAACTTTCCATGTTTCAAATCCAAGCATATGCATATATATATATATATAGTCTGCCAGCTAAGAGGCTTTTCTTAAAAATTAAATAAAGTAGCTTATATGTATGTGTAGCTGTGTCTTTGTATAATGGCTGAGGAAGGCTGTTGTGGTGATCTAAACATCCTGAGTCATTTAATAGTGACACAGTGTTGAGCTGGACACCCTGATATTTAGCTATTGTTGACATTGCAGCGTCGTTTGTTTTACAGTGCTGTGGTTTCGTTCTGCACATGCAGCGTTTGTAATGTGGAAAGGTTGCGAGGGGCTGTGGCGTGTGCGGAGGTGATACCGTGTTTGAGTGTGAGTAGCCCTGAACTGACAGGCAGGCCCTTATCAGCGCCGTCACACTTCCATGGCTTTGTAACACAACACAATATTTGAGCACAGACAGAGCGAAAATATCACACATTCTTTGGCGGAGTGTTAGATATACAAGCCGTTTGCTGTGTCTGCTTTTTTTTTTTGTTTTGTTTATTTAACTTTGAATCCTTATCGAAATATCATCGGCACATACATTTACACACAGTCACACGTCGAGTGTAATCCTGCCCTGAGGTATGTTGTAGCAAGACTGCTGATTATCTGCGATTAAACTCTTGGGTTCAGCTCGGTGTGTGTGAGCGTTGTCCGTGTAGTTTGATGTAATTTTGATATTACTGCGCTGCATTCGCTTTTCAGAGGCTGTTCCTGTACCTCGTTGAATCAGTCAGCAGCAACACATGACCTCCTTGACCTTCATCTAACGCATAAAATCTATTATGCTAAAACCTTTGCTCTGTATGTTTATGAATTTGTGTGGGCAACAGAAACTTATTAGCATGTGTATTTCTAAGCTTTTAGACAGCAGGGGTAAGCACACGTTAAATAAAGGTCAAGCTTTGTTTAATATGTAGCTGTTAAGACTAAATCAATATGGAAATCAACATTGCGTGTGTGCGTGTGTGTGTGTGTGTGGTGTAGCAGTATGGACCGTATCCAGCAGCTGCGCAGAGAATATCAGCAGGCTCGGAGAGAGGGAGCTGCTCCGGCCTATGAAGAGCTGGAGGCTCGACGCCAAGGCTCCGAGTACGAGCCACACCGGGTGAGTCGTCTTTACTTAACCTCTTCATGCTGAACTCCCACATGGCCTACAACAACACCAACGTTATCACTCCACCCATCTCTGTGAACCTTCACAGAGCTCTGTCCAACACAGTAACTCTCATCTCACATAGACACACACACGTACACACGTTGGCTAACACAGCACAAAACTGGGTTTGTCCAAATATCATTTTGCTTTGTCATTTCCTGCTTGAGGGTTTGCTTTTGTTTCTTCAGTTTCCACTTCCATATTCAGGGAATCAGGCAGTGAAACCGTTATCCCATAAGTAAAGCACTTGTGTCACTGACATCTACTCCACGTTTCCCATTCCACACAAGTCCACACGCTAATCATACATTTGCTTTATTCCGCGAATCAACACTAAAGCGTTTACACTTACAGTAATCACTTCTGCAAACTTCAGCTGAACTCGGCAGCTCCTGTTTTATTTCACTCTTCATCGGGTCAGGATTAGGGCAGACCCGCATTGTTTGTGTTCACGGCGAACACAGTGTGACTCTCTTTGTGCAGGATCAATAGTTATACCTCTTTCAATTTCAAATGAGCCAATCTGTGCTTGTTTAGAGTGGAGAACAGAAAGAATTGCAGACGCTGGGATTAGAGGTGCAGATTGAATTAAACTACCTCCGAACAGCAATCACCCAGTCTAATGAGTCCACTCATTAAGGCTCGCGTTTGCATTTCTTCTTTTGCTCGTCGAAAAAGTATCCCGCGCTAATGTATTCGGTGACTCGAGGAAACTGACATTCTCCATGAATCAAAACGAAGCGCAGTTATTGCAAGCTGTTTTTTGTAGCTGCAGAAAATCGAAGCAGCCGCGTTTGAGCACAGTGGCGCAGATCCAAGCATGTACATGCATTCCTAATGTCTATTGTGTTTTAACTGAGGTTTGGGTCAAAACAATTATAAAGCCACAGAACAGTGCAGTGGCTTGGTGATGTTCTTGTGGAAAAAGGCAGGCTTTTGCCTGAGGCATGGTAGCAGAATTAAATCAACAGAATAGTGCTACTGAGCCTTCGCAAGTGCGCACACACTTTCTCTGTGCTTTCTGCATCCTTCTACGTAGTAACTGCTGCACTGTATTCATTATACGGTATGTGGAAATAGTGCTAGTTTCAAAATATGTCAGCAGCTCCATGAATTTGTGGCATGCCTATGAAAAGTGTCATTTTTGTCAGGCAGTTAAAAAAAAACAAACAAACATGATTTTGGTAACGTTCCAGGTTCAACAAAACATCCCAGTATTTCATATCCACAGATTACTGTTAACTGGGCTTTCCCATATTTAGTCATTTGTTTTACCGCTTCTTCTTTTATTGCTTATTCGGTATTGTTATGAGTCCTCAAGTGATGTCATAGCCTAGTTTTTTTTTTTGCCTATGTGAAAAGTCCAAGTGTTGACTTATCCTTCCAGAGAATCGACTGTTGCTAACTGTACTAACAGAGCGACCGAGTAAAGATAAGTCCGTTCTGACTGTCAACACTGCTGCAGTAATGCACTCACCCTGATTCTCTGGCCTGGACAGTATCACCACCCAGTGTCCAGATACATGGACTGGACAGTAAGAGCTTACTGATTCTGAACAGCATTTGAAAAAGATTTGGTAAAAAGTAAAACTTTATTTAAGGATGGTGTTCATGACTCCTGAATAAGTTGCTTTGGGCAACAGGTGTTAGGTGTCAATGAAGACTGCTTTCTTCAGTTTGTTTGCCAAGATACAACACCTTAGTCTAGTGAGTCATTTAAAAAATAATAATAATGGGCTATAACATTTTTCAGCCTGGTTTACGTTGGGATGTCATAACAGCCTTGCAGCCAAGTGTAATTTTGATATATCGACGGTCGCAGCCATGTGTGGCCGGGAGCCAAGAGAGCAAAATTGGCCATACGCTCTGGGTAGGAGGGATGGCATAACCCCCCACCCCCCCACCCCCCGTCAGACAGATCGAGACCAGCCAATCACGGCCGTCTGTCAGCTCCTGCATTCAGAATAAGACAAATAGTGATTTCCTCAGTGTGTGTCACACCAAGGTTCTGTGACCCTGTCAAGGTTTTCCGCTGTTGTAGTCTATCTTCGTCAAGGCTCAATGTTTTTGTATTCTGAGATGCTTTTCTCCTCACCATGGCTGTAAAGACTGGTCATTTGAGTTACCGTAGACGTCTGTTAGCCGTCATTATCATTAAATTAGGAGAGTCTATACAGTACATAGCTCTGTTGATGCAATGTAATGATTGTCATTGTTAAATCATGTCCATGTTTCTACCAATTGTCAAGTCCAGGAGATACCATAGATCCCTTTATTCAGTTTTTCCAGTTTCATCCTGTCTTGGTGAGCTATAGTATGTCACGTCATCATCATGTTACTCTAACAAACCAGAATTACAATGAGTTACTCATTCAGTTCAAGTCACAGAAATCGTAACATTATCATAACGCAACCTTGCTAACAAAAATATTGTCAAGACTCAACACCAGTATTGAAGAAAGCAGATTGGAATAAGCTTGTGATGTAGATTAATATCAGTTGTTATGAAGTGTTCATGTCGGTGTCATTTAGTCTTATGAATACTGCCCTTGAGTAAAGCGTTACCCATTTGGTGTGTAGCACAGAGTAATTTGTCAAGTAGAAGTGGTTTGTGGGGCTAACGTGTAATCCTACTTCTAATTCAAACACAAAAAGATGGAATTAGTTTTTGCCCGTGTTCCCCAGAAGGTACGTCCACCTCCATGTCTCATCTGCTCATGGATTCATGGGATTCTTCTTAACTGTTCTCTTTAAATTTAGCCCACAGCTACTAAGATGTAACTGAATGATGCACAATGTCTTCTCCTGTTCTGCTTGATGACTTTGGGGTGATTTAGTGTCGTAGAGAGAAGTGGAACTCTTATGAACACACACCTCTCTTCTCTTCGGCAGAATCCAGCACTGCCTATTAGATCTAATGAATTCCTGATAAAATGACTTGCGGCGTTTTAGTTTTTTTTTTTTTTTTTTTTTTTTTTAAAAGAACTTTCTTTTCAAAGAGGCAGTCGGTGGGTCATGCATACAACGTGGCATTTGAGCTACATCCAGAAATACTGTGGTCTTGTGACTGTTTTAGAGGCTGTAATATGGTTAAGGAAAGAATGTTAATGCTGGCTCTCCAACCTGACTCCTGGTGTTAATGAGATGGAGGTAGCAGCCATTTACTGTACACTGTATAACTCTATTCCTGACCTTGTGTTTCTTCCCATCAAATCGAGAAGAGTAATGTGTGGGGGGGAAAAAAAAACCTCGTGCAAATCTGTCAGGTTCTGTCTCACAGGATCCGGCTCTGCTTCCTCTACTGAGCTGGGACACAAACCAGACCGGGTTCTCAACACCGGGCCTAGATCAGCAGGATCATCTCTGGCATGCTTTCAAACATGCACAATGGGGGGAAAACCCATCTCGCTTACACCCTTGCCAAAACCACTTCAGCTAATATTGCAGTATTTTTCCCTGACATTCTAGAACAAATTATTTGTTTATAATACTTGAGTAGGAGACTGGATTTCTGTTCAAGGCTTACTTGTGGTTTGAGGCAGGCTCAAATACCACAAGCGATGGTGTGCCTTTTATGCGAATACGTTTCCCTGCCTACGTTTGACCTCAGCTCCTCCGGTTCTCCTGGGTCTGCTTCAATAGCAGCTACATGAAGTCAAGGTTGAGCTGGGTAGAGAAATGGCCGGATATGCAGTAAAGCCTTTGATGTGGGGTATACTGAATCTAATGGGAACAGTTAACGCTATTTTAAAATTAGCAACAAAGCTGACTGTGAACAAGACCTACAACAATGATCAGCGGCCTTTGATATCCTGTCAGCTGGGGTAACTTGTGTGCCATGTCCACTGTCTCACACCAGTCAACGTTTCCCCTGTGCATGCTGAAACCACAGCTGAAGGTGAGGAAGAAAAGCAGAGAGAGGCCTTCAGATTGAAGGGACATTAATGAGACAGGATAACCGCTACATCCTGCAGCCTCCTTAGTCCATGCTTGTTCTGCATCGCTCTAGCATCTCCGTGAGAATAATGACGAGAAGGAGAATGGGTGTGTTATTTTGTGTTATTAAATCTGCCAGTGGTGATGTACAGGAACCTGTAATACCTTATTTGGTGCAACAGAATGCTGGGTTTTCCGAAAATTTGCCAAAACTTGGACGTCCATTCCAATAAATAATCTGTCTGTGCTGCTCTTACTCTTTCTCAAAGATGCTGCAGACATTACCTTCTTTGGTTTTCAGCTTTTCACTTTTTTGGGCAGAATGGGTGGAGATTTCCCATAGAACATCTGGGATTAGTTACTTAACACAAGCTGCAAGAAGCCAACAAAGCCACTGCGCATGCAACTGTAATAAGGTTATACAAATAAAAAGTCGATACACAGCAGCCAATAGAATGCATCACTTCCAGATATTTTTACTGGTTAAAGAGTGAAAGCGAGGCTTTGTCTTGTATAAATGGACGCTTTATTCCTGGTGAAGGTCATGAGATTTTTCGACATGTCCTTAGTTCATTTTTGTTGACACTTTAAGTTCTTTGAAGCTCTCCGCTGTGTGACCCCATGCATCATTGTGGTTTAATGCAGATGTTAGTGTTAACTTCTTTATCAGTTCCTTGGTGTTTAAAAAGTGTTATGTTGGTTCTCTGATGCAGATTAGAACAAATACATTACAGTATTGCTTTACACACATAACAAACTGATTTTGGACAGTTTGTGGAAATGTTATTTATTTATTTATTCTTTTAGTAAAGCAGAACAATGCGTTTGCCGCATTCCCTTTCTCTTGTATGAAATTCAGATGTGCAGATGTGGGAGTGCAACTGAACTCTGCACTAATTCAGGAGTGATAATCTGCCCTCTCAATTACCATGTGGGTCTGATGAGATTACAGGGCTGGATAATTCATTTCCAGCCTAATTTCCTTCTTAATTGACTTTCATGGTCTTTTTCTGAGTGTGAGCCATTGTGGCAGCTGGGCTACCTGACGTCGTTTTTCCGGTTTCTGTCGGAGAATCTCTGCATATGGATAGAGGAGACTTTGTCCTCTGTATTTGGCCTGAGGACTCCCTTCCAGATACTAAATTGAGTTTGACTGACTGTGTGAATGCTCATCTTCATGTGTACTGTCCAGCAACGTTTTTTCTCAAAGAGAAATATTGCTCCATAAATGTTAACTGTTATTTATGTCATTACCCATCATCCCAACTATTTCCCTGCATTCCTTTTGTGAATTCGGTGGTGTTGTCAGACCATTGCCCTGTGTCTGAAGCAGGGAGATTGGATTTGAATAATAAGTTGACAACAGAAAACGGGAGAAGAGAGACCGTCAGATACACAGACTTTAAACTTGTACGAGTCGTTACTTTCAGGGTCACGGAGCTGGATGTTGTGTTTATGACTCACCTCTTGAACTGAAAACTGCAGTCATAAGACCCGACATTCCATTCCCCCTGGAATTCACCAAAATAGGAAGTGTGACGGTTAATCACCAAGAACTGAAAATACCTTGTGTAACTACGCAGTTTGCTACACCATCGATATTTTCCCTCCAGGTGTATGACATTTTTATATACAGAAACAGACACTTTTCTTTAAAATGGCTCTGTAGAGGATCTGAAACTAATAGTCATGTGTTGTGAGAGATACATTGCATGCATGTTGGATAAGTAAATCTTCAGTATAAGTGCAGGCAAAGGTTTTTCCTGCAAACATCTTCATCTTCATAACTATTCATGGGTCCTAATGTGTAAAGATAAGATGACGGTTATGGCAGACTGTTATTACTCAGCTGCTTCCCTCCGTCTCTTTTGTCTTAATCTTTGGGGCCTGTACTGGGCATCTGGGTAACCCCTATCATAGTGATGTAACCATGTTTGAGCAGAGATCACGGCCTTACGGATATGCATTACACTCCTCAGACAGCCGTAATGGCAGAGTCCCCGGACAGGAATGTGTCTGGTCAGGGGAGTGCTGGCTGTAGAGGAGTATATTGCTGTCTCCAAGTGCTTGACCCATCCTGGCCTGTCTAACACTCCAAACTGTCAAACCAACTGCATAGAGTCGCAGACATGCATGAAGTAATCTCCATCTTTTTATAACCCCTAACCTCGTGTATAACGGAGTGGCATGATTTAAGTGCTCCAACTGAGTTCATTATTGAGAGAATGGAGTGCATCATAGCATAAGGAGAGCTCATATAGCGAAGTAAGTTGCCTCCACCCTTCATTATTCTGAACCCCTTTTCAGCACCAATCACTTTCACCTTGTCATAGTGATGCTGATGAAAGCCCCCAGAGCACCGCAGTTACTGAGGTTCCAGTGGTAATGGATTGGCAGGAGGTGAAACTAATACTGAGTTTGTCATGTTGCCTTATTGCCTTTACCTCATCTAGTGTAACAGTTGTGGCCAGTTAGGGTCATAGTCAGACACGACCATATAAGGAGGTATGTGCCTTTGTTGCAGACTTGATTTATCTTCCTTGAAAGTGATTTTCCCATTCTGTTTGGGGAAATATGAAAGGAAAGTATCACCCATGATAGCTAGTCGAGATGTCAGTGGATATTTGTGGTTCGAGCTCTTGGCGTTAAAAGAGAAGAAATTGTGCTGCAATTCTCTCTATTGACAGAAGAATATGCTACATTAAGCCGATTGGATCTCCAGAGCAACTAACACCAACCTCACACAGTGTTTTGGTAAGTCAGTTGTTTCCCGGCTCAGCTGCCTTTCCATCTGTAGCCCAGTCTCTGCTTGGAAAAAGTGCTGACGTCTCTGGTGCTGACATTTGAATACCGCTGGAGAAATTAATTCAAAGGCTTTTGCACTTGCATATTGTTTAAAGTACAGCATGAGGAAGATGGAGTGCCAAGCAACATAACCTTCATTTAACTTGGCTGGCGAACAGTGGAAATGCACTTGAATAAAGTTTAGCTTTAGTTACATGAATACACACCCTCAAGTTACAAAAATACCCAAAATGTAAATGGAACCAAAAATCATACTTTTAAGTTCTTGGGGAAAGCTTGTCGAGTCTGCAGTATTCTTAACCATCAGAGTACAAGTGGAGGTTTTACTAATATTTAGACAATGCCCTCTCCTTAGAGCCTGCCAGATGGTCTGTTGACGTAAACCTTTGGTTGTGTTATCTATGAAGCTGATCTTGTTTAAGGTTAATTATGATGTTATCATTTGACCAATCATGTATTCCTGGAAAACAGCCTTGTTTTACTGGGTCAGTGGAAACCTTCATGTGATATCCTGGCAAATGAAACGGTGAGGGATCATCTTGATGTGCCCTTACCACATTGAGAGCAAGCTCTAATGTGAAATTGAAGGAGATGGTGTTCTGTATAAATGGATATTAATGACCCATGAGATTAAATATTATATAAATGGAGTTCTTTAGCTTGAACATGAAAGTGGAGCTTTCAGCATTACAAAGCAGTGTTCTTTACATATTATATCCCATAAGTTCAATTTGGATCTAAATTCAAAATGCCATTCAAAATATTGTTAGTTAAATCTCACTGAGAGGAAGGAAGCAGCCTAATGGTTAGTGGTTATAATGTGTAGGCGATAAAACCTACTGATCTATATTTTAATTGTTTGCATTGCGTATTGTAATCACAACGAAGCCGAGCTTTCAGTTCGTGAATACTTGATTGGACCCATGTATTACATGCTCACAAAGGCTCTTCTAGGGTTAAAAGTGAAAGTTAATTATAAGTTAATCGCAGAGACCTTGTTGACTGAAACCCCAACTAAAACATGCTCCTCCAGCTTTAGCCAGTTTAACCCACTACCACAATGGTCAAATTTTTTTAATCTTTGTCGGTCTCAGAAACCCGTGAGAGCAGAGCAGTTTCGCTCACAGCTGCCTGATTAAAGGGTGGGTCTGAGTTTTGATACAGTTGTAGCCTATGGCATAATTACAGGCCTCATAATTTGAAATGATGGAGTGTTTAGATGGTTGTGATATGGCTGTTGTTAGAGTCGATCAAATGAAGTGGCTCTGGAGAGGTTGGAGTTAGTGATGTCTGGAGAGAAGTGATGAAGTGGACATGCGTTGCGGTGGTGGGGTTGTACGTTTGTGTGTATTTAAGAATGCGTAATGAGGCATTTTCTGTAGTAGAGAGAATTTCAAATGGAGAAACGTGAGTTACATGGATAATACTTGATTTAATAATGTCAATATAGTGAAAATTTTTCACTATGCGCAGCATTGGAGGCCATGGGTCAGGTGGGGGGGAATAGTTCAGTCGGATGACCGTCTAATCTGAGAGCGAATCCACAAGACAGAAAGCCGTGTGGTTGGTAATAAAGGTGGAATTTTAACTGGATTACAGCCAGGTTGACCTTGCTGTGCCCCACAGACAAAGCTAATCCTTTGGCATTGTGGGTGATTAGCACTCTTCCATCTTCAGTCTGAAGTCATGTCTGATAGAGCCACACTGGATCTGTTGATGTCTGCCTAGCTTCCTGTGAACACAGTCAGCACTTAGACAGCCAAGAATTGGGTAACACGTCTTAAACATGTCTTAACTTGCCAGAGGGTACACGTTATGTTTCATATCTATTAAACCAACAGCCCTGTCATGATAACTTTACTTAGAATGGCCAGGACCCCATCATGAATAAAACATTCAGTGGTAACACTTTTAATATTTTTGGCCACACCATTCCTTTAGTACCACGTTGTTCTCCTGCGGTGTGGTATAGTTAGGTTTGAATAAGGGCTTTATTTATTCATACGTTTGGCATTAACTTCCTAAGATTGCCCAGGTAATACAGGTCAGCAGTGAAAGGCGGCAGTGTGTCCCATCGACTTTCATCAGAGCCGCAGTAAGATCTGGCTTTGATTAGAACTGGGCTTCAGTGAATCCGCTGCAGGGGAGAGAAAATCAGTTAAAGAAACACAGGCTGCATGCTAACCCTCACTATGCTAACCTCCCCATGGCCCAGAGGCTTGGAGGAATAATCTGCAGCTCGATCTCACTCATTGCACCTAGGGAGTGTGTGATAACCCCCAGCGAGGCATGTGACGCTCTGCACCATGGCTTGGAGTGGTGACCCATTCATCGGCAACCGCGTGTAATATGATTAAAATGTTTTAGCTGCTGGTCCAGCTGCTGCCACACAGCTTCTGTAGATCATCCCAGAGGGAGTGGAAGTTTCCACAGCAAGCAATTACAGCCAGCTCTGTCACGTAGTGTGCTTTTTTTTTTTTCCCTTCTTGTTTTTCTCCTCCTACCCTAGCCATGCCTTTCCTCATCCAGGGATTTTGAACCAAGACAGACATTTTGGTCCTACTAGGAGTTCAAACAGTCATTTTTGGCTTTCCATTCTCACTAAAACGCCTTAAGGACTGTAATGATGGTATTCATTTTGTAGGACGAAGTCTGTAATAAAATATCTCTAACATGGGAAAGTCAGCATGGGACAAAGCGAGTCTCTGGCAACTTTGTTTTCTGTGAAAATCTGAATGTTTGCATTTACACATGTTGATGTGTTCAGAGTATGAGCTTATTCATGGAACATACAATCATGCTGTTAAGGCATATGCGATTATAAAATGAGGCGGTCATTATAATAACCAGTTAAATCAGATTGTGCTCTTGCTTTTAGTTGCTTTTATTTTCATTTTCTTTATAATAAGCTCCTAGTGGGTGCAGTACCTAGACAAGTGCAATTCCATTTTTTTAGAGCCTCGCTCAAAGCATTCATTTCTCTTTCTCTAAGTATGGTGAGCGGCGGCAGTAATAACTTTTTTTCCGCCAACACAAAAGATGAGATCTGCCTGAATGTCTACCAGGACAGGACTAAAATGATCAGAGCACTGCTGAAGCAAAAAGTGGCTGTTTTAGGCTGGAGTTTTGGAGAAAAACATGGACATTATCAATCTGTATGAAAATAAATGCCCATGTAAAAGCCCAAATAAAGCTTAAGAATTTTTTCCCCTCACAATATACACTACCAGTCAAAAGTTAGGACACACCTTCAAATGCAATATTTTTCTTTATTTTTATGATTTTAAAAGAGACTGGATAATGATGGACTGTTGTTTCTCTTTACTTAGTTGAGCGGTTGTTGACATAAAAGGTTATTA
>JAQMYM010000021.1:2121551-2143454 GCA_030014255.1 Parauchenoglanis ngamensis
TTAGTAGCAGTTGGGTGTTGGTCAGAACACTTGTGTGTGTGTGTGTGTGTGTGTGTGTGTGTGTGTGTGTGTGTTTGTGTGTGTGTGTGTGTGTGTGTGTGCCCGTGCCCTGCAGGTCTGAAAACCATTGTTGGTGCGCTGATTCAGTCCGTGAAGAAGCTTGGAGACGTCATGATCCTGACCGTCTTCTGTCTCAGCGTTTTCGCACTCATTGGCCTGCAGCTGTTTATGGGAGTTCTGCGCCAGAAGTGCGTCCTGTGGCCTCCTTCAAGCATCAATAATACCAAAGATGACAACAGCACTTTTGACTTTGAAAGCTTCCTCCATAATCCCGGTAACTGGAGTACCAATATGATCTTAACATGTTTAACATCAAGAGACTGTTCTCAAGGTCACGTTCTGGATTAAATGATATGATTATCTTATATTATGTTAATCTGGCAGGTTGATTCTGCTATTCTGTAAGATGATTGTGGGTTCTTTATTCCGCAGATAATTTCTACTTCCTGCCTGGTAGCTTAGATCCACTGCTTTGTGGAAACAGTTCGGATGCTGGGTAGGTTGGTGAAACAAGTATTTTCTCCTTCGCTGGTTATTAAACGGTCCGTATCCCGGGAATGAGATAATAATAGAAACAAAGGTGTGGTAGTCTGGGAAAACCTAACACACGGTCAAACCTTGGCATTTTCTGCTATATACTGTACTGCATAATTCTATCTGAAAGTCTGAGACTAGTGAAAGTGCTTCTATTGTGCATTTCTTTCTAATTTAATACAATATTGTTAATTTTTTATTCAAAATATGCTATTAACAACAATTTGAGTGAAAAGTAGAATTTTAAAAATATGTACATGAATTTCAAAATTTCTGAATATTTGTTTTTTTTCTGTAAAGTCACTGGAGCTGACACACACTTTGTGTAAAACTGGAAAATCAATGTTAGTTCGAATCTGTCAGTGTTGTCACTTGTTTCAGCCGAATTATCAACATCCTCAGTCTCAGTCTCATCACTTGAGGTAAAACACAAACTCACTTTAAACTTTAAACTCAAACTTTAAACTCGCAGCATTTAAACACGATCGCTGTTTCTTCCCTCCACTGATCCCTGTTCATGCTAACATCGGTGAAATAGTCACTGATTCACTCATTTACTTCTGTGCAGGAAATTTCTTATCAATATTGTTTTATTAAGATATTACAATATTCTAAAACCCTGTACAGAGTGTGTACACTCTTTTCTTTTTTGATGATGATGATTATGCAAATGCATCGTGGACATGTTTCCATGCGTGCTTGTTCTAATAACAAACTGAATAAATCCTGTAACTCATTCATTCATTAGTTAATTAATTGATCCTGTTTCAGTCCATCTTGGATCTCTTCTCTTATTATTCTTCCCAAACAAACAAACAAACAAACAAACAAATCAAACAATATAAAATTAAATAATTTAAATAAAATTAATAAAATGAAAATTATTCTCAAGAGACATTTCTTTTAGTAAAAAAAAAGAAAAAAAAAGTTTTTGATCAAAACCTGATTTCATGTCAGCCACAGTCACCGATGATGGGTTTTCCCAGACCTCCACACACACACGATGCTTTAAAGAGGTGTGCGTTGGGGAAAAAGTGTCACCAAAGTGGTAGTGAAGGTGGGATTGGGTAGAATTGTACATTTATTTAAAAACAGGATTAAAAAAAAAGACTTGACTCAAAAGATTTTTGCGCATACCTGTATTACTGTAACACCATACTACAGTCTCCTACTGTGGAGTACTGAAACAATAAAAAAATAATAAGAAACTACTGAAAATACCTAAAAAATTTTCTTGTGTGTGTAAATTATTTATTCATCCATATTTAAATCTCCAACTAAGCTGTTGTGTGTAATATTGACAGACGGTGTCCTGAGGGATACGCGTGTATGAAAGCGGGGAGGAATCCGAATTACGGCTACACCAGCTATGACGGCTTCGGCTGGGCCTTCCTCGCCCTCTTCCGCCTGATGACACAAGACTTCTGGGAAAACTTGTTCCAGTTGGTTTGTACAATCTCAATATTTTTGAGTCTTGTATGCTAATATGCACACATTATTCCACTCACCTTTCTTTATTGTTGCTTTATCATGCTTCACTAATGGAGCTGTGCAGTTATTAAGTAAGTACTGAACCATTTTCACATTTAAATATCTGGGCACACGAGTGAAGACTCACAGCAGAGAACAGATGGAGTTACCCTGAAGGAAAAATCACATACGTTTCAGATGTTATTATGCGAGTAATACGTACTCACACGTGTAGAAAAATAGTAAACGTGCATTTTTCTATGTTATGCCCTAAAATTGAAAGTAATGTGAATAGAAATACACCCTGATAAAAGCAAAACCACGTGCCCATATGTGAACAATTAACATGGCGATAAAATGAATCATACATACGAAAAATAAAAGCACAGGTAAATAATTAACATGTCAAAATAAACGAATCATGTATAAAAACACATGGGCAAAAATAAAAGGGTCATTTCAGAAAATGTTACTGTGGTGGTTTTTGCAGAACAATCACCTGAGAAAATCTGATTATATATGTATTTTTAAAAATGTTCTAAAGCAAATTCTCGAGATCTTGAGCACTGTTTGTCGCGTGCTGATGCCATCTTGTGTATTTCAGACTCTCCGGGCAGCAGGGAAGACATACATGATCTTCTTCGTGGTCATCATCTTCTTAGGCTCCTTTTACCTGATCAACCTGATTTTGGCTGTGGTTGCAATGGCGTATGCCGAGCAGAACGAAGCCACTATAGCTGAAGCTAAAGAGAAGGAGGAAGAGTATGCCAGGATCATGGAGCAGCTGAAAAAGCAATCTGAGGCGAGCATGCGTTCTCATTATATCATTAATTTCATTCACTGTTTCCCTAATTAGCATTGCTTGCGTGAAGCTTCCACCAAACAGCATTGTCAAAGGCAATCCACAACTGAGACGTAATTAGTAATTAGTTAGTGATTCAAGAACTTTACTTTCATAAGCATGAATGAAATTTGTAATTTGCATGTTGTTGGCAAATTGGCATAAAAATAGGAAATATAATATAACTACTAAGATCACAATAAAATCATAAAAAGCTGAATATACTGTATGTGTTGGTTAAGTTTTTGCAGATATGAAGTGCAATCTTTTAATATTGTACAGATAAAACATTTTTATTATGACAGTCCTATCTAAGTTTTTCATTTGTCCAACCAGCTAAAAAGAGCAATGAAAGAAAGCACAGCCTCGCTCTCGAGCACAAAGAAAGCTGAGTGGGATGAGAATCATGATGAGCAAGGCATTGCCATGAAACACAGAGGGGTAATGCAGAAACACCCCCAAAATCCATCAGTGATTTTATTACATCAGACCTGTATTAAATTCAGTATTAATTTTGAAATGAATTGAATTCTGATTGTTCAGAAGGTGTTGATAAATGTCTCTCTTAGGAGACATTTATTTCACATTTCACAGAAAGAGTCTCTAGTGTCCTTTAATTTTTTAATCTATAGCAAATTGCTGTTATATATAAGGAATAATACACTTTGGGATGTGCTGCTATAGGTAAATAAACAAATCAGTTGATTTCATTCCATTTGTATTCTCAAAGGTTCAGCTGATCGATTGCAATGTCAGTTAGCTTTAAAAAATATCTAATGATTGCTGTAACAATATTTAATGCTTTCATTGCTGCCAAAATATTACAGTCTAATTTGTAATTTAATTTCTTTTCTGCTGTGTCTAAAGTCTATTGAGGTGTCCAAATTAAATGGAGCCAAAGGAAGTATGGACTTAATAGAAGTACCTGGGCAGCACAACAGGAAAGCCAGTGCAGTGAGCGCTGTAAGCCATACACTAGAAGGTGAAGTCTTTAGTTTATTCATCAGTAATGAGATTTGACAGAATAATAAACAACAAGGTTATACATATTTGTGGGTTAAAAGTTGGTCCTAGTTGGATGCTTGTATTGTTTGCAATGAAATAAGATGTTAATAGTTATATTTATTTTTACTACTTTATTTTATTTTCAGAATTGGAAGAGTTGGAAAGACCATGTCCACCTTTGTGGTACAAGTTTGCAGACATTTTCCTAAAGTGGGACTGCTGTGCCCCATGGATCAGATTCAAAAAATGGATGTATTTCATTGTAATGGATCCTTTTGTGGACTTGGGCATCACTATCTGCATCGTACTAAACACTGTGTTTATGGCCATGGAACATTATCCAATGACTCCTGAGTTTGAAAATGTCTTGTCTGTTGGGAATTTGGTACGGCACTACATGTAAACCTAAATGATATGTCACTGGTTAATTTCACTTGCACCTTCTAAATTGCCCCCCCAGAAAAACACTAATTTACTATGAACACTTCTTTCTAGGTGTTCACGGGCATCTTCACGGCTGAGATGGTCCTCAAACTCATAGCGATGGACCCATACTACTACTTCCAGGTCGGCTGGAATGTATTCGACAGCATCATCGTGACCATGAGTCTTGTGGAACTCGGCTTGGCTGATGTAGAAGGGCTCTCTGTGCTCCGGTCCTTCCGACTTGTAAGTAATTTTGTATCCACTTTCCAGAAACTCTATGAAAACAGATTCATAAGAGAACTGCAGCAAGTTCAGGTTATCAATTTTTTGCTAATGAGGTTGTTCATAAATTGTCTTCCTGCCATGGCCTGAGTGTGTGCCAGCTTTGCTAGAATACTAAATATTAAAGTTAAGATGACGGAAGACTTATTGCTTCTCGTGTCCAAACATCTGACATTGGACACTCATTACACTAGTCCCTCTATTTCATGTAAAATAAAATCACGGAAGCAAGAATGAAGAATTTGAACTACAATCGGCGGACGTTTTAGTTGGACATGAGAGATTGGAGCACAGCAAACCTATTGGAGGACTTCACACCTTTGTTTTGGTAAATAGCTGACACTGGATGACTGATTCTTCTCAGATTTCAAAGGATACTAAAGATCATAACCTTTCTGTTATATGTATATTTCTTTTTTATTGGCAATCTCAGTCTATTAAAGACCAAGCAAACATATGCCAAAAAGCATGAAACTGGGAAGAATCATATTGTGTGGTGTTGGCATTTCTGGAGAAAAATTGGAGAGTTTTTCTCTTTGCTCTTTTATTATGTTATGCGTGAAGCAATAGGCCCAAGCTACTTTACTGTCTGAGCAGCTGACTTAACAACAACTTGCCATACTCATCCCGTCAGTGTGCTGGAATGTGCACTTTGTGCTTGTGAGCGTTTGAACCAATTTGGGTATTTCTATTTGAATAATTTGTTACATAAACGAGGAAACGGGTTGAAATTATTTTGTCTGAGTAGGTAAGTCATGTAAGCAAGAGAAGGGATGAAGCATGCTGTATAACATATTTTATAGCTGCATGTCCATGTAATAAAAGTAGAAACAAATAAATAAATAAATAAATAAATAAATAAAGTGTGTAACACACAGCAGCCAGAATCAGTCAGGATTGTGATCCTAGGTCAGAGCTTGAGATAAACTAGGTATGAGGTTCTGAGAAAAACTGTAAAACAGGAAAGGGACAGGATCTACAAGAGAGACGAATACCCAGACAGGATGGGTGATGCAGGGACAGGATCTATAAGACAGACTGGTATTGGGGCAGCATTGGTAATGCCCCAGGATCTATAAGACGGGGCAGAATGGGTGATGAAGGGACAGGATCTACAAGAGAGACTGATATTGGGGCAGAATGGGTGATGAAGGGACAGGATCTATTGAGAGAGACTGGTATTGGGGCAGAATGGGTGATGAAGGGACAGGATCTATTGAGAGAGACTGGTATTGGGGCAGAATGGGTGATGCAGGGACAGGGTCTATAAGAGATACTAGTATTGGGACAGAATGGGTAATGCAGGACAGGATCTATAAGAGAGACTGGTATTCGGGCAGAATGGGTAATGCAGGACAGGATCTATAAGAGAGACTGGTATTGGGGCAGAATGGGTAATGCAGGACAGAATCTATAAGAGAGACTGGTATTGGGGCAGAATGGGTAATGCAGGGACAGGGTCTATAAGAGAGACTGGTATTGGGGCAGAATGGGTAATGCAGGACAGGATCTATAAGAGAGACTGGTATTGGGGCAGAATGGGTAATGCAGGGACAGGGTCTATAAGAGATACTAGTATTGGAACAGAATGGGTAATGCAGGACAGGATCTATAAGAGAGACTGGTATTGGGGCAGAATGGGTAATGCAGGACAGGATCTATAAGAGAGACTGTTAATGGGGCAGAATGGGCAACGCAGAGGCAGGATGGGAAGATTGGAAAACAGGGGCAAGATGTAGGGAAACAGGCTTGAAACTAATTTTGAGAAAGTGCCACTTATTGACAAGGGGCAGGATTGACAAGAGAAAGCAATGCAGAATGGATGATCCAATAGCATCATTGATCAGAGATATTGACACTGCAGCATGATAAGTAATGCAGGGCCAGCAATCATGAACAGCAATTGAACACTGGAGCATAATATATGATGCACTGACCCTAACAGATGAAAGAGATCAACACTGGGGCATGAAGTGTGATGCAGAGGCAGGACAGTGGAGAGAGATTGATATTGGGGCAGGGTGGGTGACATAAGAGCAGGATTGATGTAAAAGATCAACATTGGGTAATGCATTAGCAGGAGCTATAAGAGAGACCAACATTGTTACAGGATGAATAATGTAGGGGCAGGACTGACAAGAGACTGAGAAATGACAATAAAGCAGCATATACCACTTAAGCTCAGGATTAGAATAAGTACTTAAGATTAGATTACCTCCGCTGCTATCGAATTGCTTGACTTAACTAGACAGACACAGGCATAATCATTTGACTCTTAGGCAGATGCTATAAAAAGGCAAACACATAATTATCTCACAAATCAAGTAAACAACCCAGTCACTTAGCATAATAAAGTTCTTGTAGCTAATGCATTGACATGTGTAAATTCAGAAGGACCATAATTTTTTGTCACAGCTTCCGGTGCTTTTTTTATATGTTAGCAAAATATTTTTGTGTTCACATTTTGATGTAGCTAGCTAGCAACATGAAATTGTGAACAAATTATCTATGTTTTTATAGCTGCCTACAGCTGACTCATGGCTTCAGCTAATCATCACCCAATCATTGTTTTTCTAACCTGTTATGTGGTTGTAACATTCTGTGTTATGTTATATGCAGTTATGGACACTGTGATATTTGTACACACATGCAGAATATAAACATTATAATCATCGAAGCTCATAAATTACTTAGTTTTATCAGAATGTACAGATGTGTTGCTGCAGTATTTTTTATACTTTATAAGTGGTATATATATTGCTTCAATCCTACACTTTTTTTTGTGGCTAATTCCCAAGCATTAGCGTTAGCATTAGCGTTAGCATAGATCATGATAGTTGTAGTGAACACAGAGAAAATTGGGTCTTGAGTAGGTCATGAATTATACAATGGGTATATTAGGTTATAATGTAAACTTCTCCCTTAATATTTATTATAACCATGGCTGCTTAACCTTTTTCAAAAGATTTATTATCACTGCTTGTTGGCATTAAACGGTGTGCCATCTGACCACAAACTGGTATTTCTTGATGGTTCTTTTAAAGCTAAATAATATATATCATGTTGTGACTATTATTTAATATAGATGCGTGTCTTCAAGTTGGCAAAGTCATGGCCTACACTGAACATGCTGATTAAGATCATTGGTAACTCTGTGGGTGCCCTGGGGAACCTGACCCTTGTCCTGGGCATCATCGTCTTCATCTTCGCTGTGGTGGGCATGCAGCTGTTTGGGAAGAGCTACAAGGACTGTGTTTGTAAAATCGCTGAGGACTGTGAACTGCCACGCTGGCACATGACAGACTTCTTCCACTCGTTCCTAATTGTGTTTCGGATCCTGTGTGGCGAGTGGATTGAAACCATGTGGGATTGCATGGAGGTGGCAGGCCAGAACATGTGCATTGTTGTCTTCATGATGGTCATGGTGATTGGAAACCTGGTGGTGAGTAAAGCCTCAGTCATCTAGTTACAACAGGGTCTGTCAGAATGTTTTGTTTGTCTAGATCCATGGTTCTCAGTGGCATACCAAAGAAACCCTCATACACACCATTCAGCATCTACTGAGGCCTGTGTACTAACTGTGACATCCATTACACTGAAAGGTCCAAAACATTGGACAGGTCTCTCGGAGATAATTAACTTGTGACGTGCCACTCGTGCTTGGAACTCCCCTGCAATTCTGATATCCCTAAGCACGCTGGAGTGGATGTTGCCTGACATGCTTGACAAGACAGATCTGTCATAGACCTTACATCCTGTAGAGTAGATCATGTGATCCTCTCACTAGAAGTTAATTATACGTAGAGCTTATTTACTTTGAGTATCAACCAGCCATTTACTATAAATGTAACCAGGCAGATTTCTGTTTCAGCTATTCATAGAGCTAAGAGGAAATAGCTCATTTGATGAGGTAGCGAAACTGGTGAACAGAGTCTTTTTCATAGATCCTTTGACGGGGGATTATGGGCGTTTGTATTTCAGGTAATAAGTACTATTTTCAACAGCAAGAACAGGAAAAGAATACAGTTCAATTTATACATCATCCCAATTTCTGGATTTGTAGGTTGAGCTAAGCTAACCTCAAAACCATCATGGTCATCAGTTAGAATAATTCACATAACAAATTATACTACTTAGTGTGTTATAATTTATAATACATATAAATTATATATATATTTTTTTTCATTGGTTAAATTATTACACATTCTTTTGTTAAGACAAAAGTGTGCTTTTGAACCATATTCTATTGGCTTTGGGGAAATAACCATGATACATATAGCTTTTGGTTCTTCCAGGTCCTGAATCTTTTCCTGGCATTGTTGCTCAGCTCATTCAGTGGAGACAATCTGTCATCAGACGAAGATGATGAAATGAACAATCTGCAGATTGCCATATCAAGAATGACCAGGGGCATCGACTGGGTCAAGGCCTTCATCATCAAACACATAAGATGTTTATTGGGCCTGAAATCAAAGGAAGAGGAGAAGAAAGGAAATGATTTAGTCCTGAAGCACATGGACATGGGTGAGTCAGGGGATGAGACCAAGGAGGAGCTGAAACAGCTTGATGGCACTCTCAGGATGACTATTGTTCCTATCGCAAAGGGAGAATCTGATATTGAAAGCCCTTATGATGACAGTTCTTCTGAGAATGAAGAGAAGATTGATGAAAAAAAGAAAGTGAGTTTTTTTCTAGTGCACAATACAATGCAACAGAAAAAAATGGTGAAAAAAATTGAAGATATGGAATCATTAGTTAATTTTAGTTCGTTTCAATAGTTAATTTTAGTTCATTCCCAATCAATAAATATTCTGGCTTGGTAAAATTCCATCAATTTTAAAGAAACCTCTCCTCGCAGAAAACCTTATCATCGTTATTATATTATATGGATCATCCACCATGAACGTCCATGTGAATGAGTCATTACTATACAATAGTAAAGAATAACATATTAGAATATAGCACATGACTACAAACCTGTGATTTGTGTTAGCATCAGATGAATGAGTTGATAAACACCTTCTGACCTTTCTGTATTAGAAAATGAATTAGAATACTTTTATACCTGAAAACCTCATTTAAATTCAAATCTGTGAATATCATGGCCAGTATGTGGATGGACAGAGAGAAACCTAGCCACAGCCACCTAGAGTGTTTTTATGGGTGTAGTGGAGGTCAGGTGTCACAGTGATGGAGCGTGGGAAACAGCACCAGCGCAGCATGATTAGTTAACCTGTTTGAGAAGTACCTGACCTCTTGGGTTCCTCTTTCACTCATTCTTCCCAGCTAGAATTTTCACTTTGCATAACATAGCCGTGTACCTAAAAACCTGTCTGTTCATGTGTTTCAGTAGTTTATGAATAGTAAAGCTAAGTAGTGCTGCTTGAAGTCAAATATTTTGTTAAACATTTGTTTCAATGAGGTGCATAAGCCCTGACTCATTAGACAACTGTTTGTTGGTATGTCTGCAAACTGGATTGAATTACGCAGCTCACATAACATACTCTCGCGTGTCTAAATACTTGGCATAACACCAGTAGCCATGTTTCTCCACAGGGAAGGGGATACATAGTTGAAGTGGAGGCAGTGGTGCTAAGCAATTAGCTCTAGTTCACTAAAATTTAACCGGGCGAAAGCTAAAACTAAATAATGGCAAGCGATACTGATGTCATGTCTAAATTTCAACTATAAAATGAACATGAAAATTTTAAATTGTAGAGTACTTCACATGGAATTCTAAAATATATATATATATATATATACACATAAAGAATGACAGCTGAAAATATGCTAATGGATAAACAGCATGGTAGTGTGCTTTATCAGACAGATCTGTTTACTCCATAAGCTTCAGTTACATGTGGCTACGTCAGTGAAAGAGGAATACCGTCCGAATCCAAGGGATGTATTTATGCAGCACACTTATCATTCACAGTGTCTTCTTCATGCTACTAAATATAACTCCTTTTGAACTGCTCCTGTAAAGCCAGATATATTCTTGTACAAGATGTCCTGAGCTCTCTAGCTGAGAAATAGTCTGAAATAGTACAAGGAAAACACAGTGACAGCTCAAAAATAAATACAAGATCAAAATATTGTTGGCTTGGTTAGCGTATGGCATGTCATATGTTAATAATTTAGGTTGCAAGTACAGAAGAGAGTGTTTATGTAGGTTTTCCCCATATAAGTCCTTTTTTGAATAGAGTCTGCATCTAGATCATTGTCTGTATTTTGAACCTCTGACGCAGCACTCAAAAGATGATCTGACGAGCATATCTTTTATTTACCACCTCTTTTGGGCAGCTGAAAGATGCAGACGACTCGTCCAGCTGCAGTACTGTGGACAAACCTCCAGAGGTGGAAGAGGCGGATTCAGAGGATGAGCCAGATCCCGTCACCCCAGTGGACTGCTGCACAGAGAGTGAGACTCACTAAGATTTTCTTTCAAATGGGAGGCAGGTTACCCCAAATACCATACTATTAAAAGTATTTACAGTCTCCTCAGAAGCATAGATAGCCCTGCTAAAAAAAATCCAGCTTGGTCTGACTGCCAGCTTCTAAAACATAGGCAAACTCATAGGCCATCATTGCCAGCTGGTAAATTATTATGCAGCATCATTACATATTGATTGAACTGAGCAGTAAATGTTTGAAAGTTTGGAATTACCTTACTGTTGACTATAGAGGTGCTGCCTCAATGTTCCAGGTTCCCTTATTCGATTATAGCTCAGGTTACAGTCTGCGTTTTGTTGGGTTTCTCTGAGTACTATCTCCCAAAAATATTCAGGTGGATTGCCTATGCCAATTTGCCCCTAGATGTGATTGCATGTGCATTGTGCACCATAATGATGCCCCAGCGTCCCATACAGAGTGTATTTCCATCATGCACCAAGTGTTTCCCGGATCCACTGCCACCCTGACTAAGATAAATCACTTACTGAAGATAAATGAATGAAAAGCCGCCTTAGTGGGGGCACAGAGTTACAAAATGGCAGTCAAAATAACATGATGTAGAATGAGTAATGATAACTCTGATGCTGTTTTCGTTCTACCAGCTGGTCAGACTACCCTGTTTTTTCAGCTAAAGCACTGTTTTCTAAAGTAGAGTTGGAATCTGAATGAGAACTGAATTGTCCAGGACTACCATTTTAACTTTTTAACATCACAAAATTACAATTAAAAATTTGAATTTATCCACATTCTTTATCTCCTGCTCCCTGCATTAAAGAATGTATTCGATGCTGCCCATGCCTGGATGTGGACATCACCAAGGGCAAAGGAAAGACATGGTGGAACTTCCGTAAGACCTGTTTCACCATTGTTGAACACAACTATTTTGAGACCTTCATCATCTTCATGATTCTCCTCAGCAGTGGTGCCTTGGTGAGCTGAAGGAAAAAGTGCTGGTATGCTGAAAGCCTGTTTTTTTGAGAGGTGGTACAGCTTTGAGGTCTGAACGCATGTTTCTTCTTTTCTGTTCAGGCGTTTGAGGATATTTATGTTGAGCAGCGACGAGTGATTAAAATCATTCTCGAATATGCAGATCAGGTCTTCACCTACGTTTTTGTCATTGAGATGCTCCTGAAATGGGCTGCGTATGGTTACAAGACCTACTTCACCAACGCTTGGTGCTGGCTGGACTTCCTCATTGTTGATGTACGTCTTTATGTTTATCTTGTCAAAGTGAAACCTATTATGCAGTATTTATAGACTGCCCAGGGAAATTAGACCATAAAGGAGAGAATGACTTGACATGAAACTGAGTAAATCATTGTCTAGAAGAGTTATTTTTGAATTGATTAATAAACTGGATAAGGGATCAACTGGATCTGGCTCCACTGTCTAACCCTAACCCTAACCAAAATCCTAACCCCTTCTGCTGCTGCATAAAGCATTCCATGCCTAATGTATAGACTTACGTCAGGAACCGGCTTTAATTTGTCTGAATGTTGAAATTGAGTTATTTAACATTTCTCATGCTGTCTTTAAATTGGCTTACATTCTTCTGAGCTTAAATATTATAACATTTTTATTATTTATTATTAAGCTGAATATTTGATTTAAGAGAAAAATTCAAGTAAATGTGATTTGACTTGTAGCTTCAGCGTCAGCATTTTTGCTAACGATTCTGTTACCATTTAAAATGATTGCAAAATGTACACACAGGTCTCCCTGATCAGCTTGACGGCTAACATTCTGGGTTACTCCGAGCTCGGACCCATCAAATCCCTGAGGACCTTGAGGGCTCTGAGGCCGCTTCGTGCCCTGTCCAGATTTGAGGGGATGAGGGCAAGTACACAAAGATTTCCCCTTTGTCACACAGATCAAGGTTTAATTCAGTTATATTTGGAAATATACAGAAACAGAAACCCAGTTGTAGATTTAGATGCCTAATGAACAATACGGAGGTGACGGCAGCGAGGACTGAGGAAGAAACCATAGAGAGGACTCAAAAGGGATCCTGTCCTCTTCTGAGTGACACCTGATAGTGGGATTAGACATCTTTACAGTGTACAGGTGGAGAAGAATAAAGAGCATGTTTACAGGATGTTCAGTATAAGCAAGTTGTAAGTAACAGTCCTGGGATGAACTTCAGGACATGATTACAGCAGGTACAAATCTACATTCTCTAGGTGAGATTATACACAGAAGCTAGGGTGCAGATCTTTAAGGAGTCTATCTTGAACCATCTGCCTCAGCATAGTGGACTTCACATGAAGTACCTGATGATAGAGCAAGGCTTGCATTTGAAGGCACTTTATAGCTATGAATTTTATTGACTTTTCTGAGCTACTTCCTCAGTATTCAGGTTTAAAAGTGGCTGTGAATTCTTGTGAATGTCCTCAGGTGGTGGTTAATGCCCTGGTTGGAGCCATCCCCTCCATATTTAATGTGATGCTGGTGTGTCTTATCTTCTGGCTAATCTTCAGCATAATGGGTGTGAACCTGTTTGCTGGAAAATTCTACTATTGCTTTAACACAACCTCTGAAGAGCATTTCTTACCTGAAGTGGTGAACAACAGAAGTGAATGCTTTGAGCTGATAATGAATAATGCTACAGACGTGCGATGGATGAACACGAAGGTCAACTTCGATAACGTGGGCATGGGCTACCTCTCCTTGCTGCAAGTGGTTAGTGTTCATTCATGACTAGATGGGAGGATGGATGGATTGATGTATAGTTAGACAATACCATGAGCATGAATTACTTGCTTTGTTTTGGCTATACGTATCCTAACTTTTTTTTCGCTCACAGTCAACATTTAAAGGTTGGATGGACATCATGTATGCTGCTGTGGATTCTCGTCTGGTAAGCTTCACACTTCAGGGCTACAGAGAAACACTGGATTTGTTCCTCGAGTACTTGCCCAAAGCTGATAAATATTAATGAAATAATGCATGATACAGGGTCTAGGAATGATATCAAACAAGTTAACATATATGAACATTATGTTGCAAACTCTGCAACTGACTTTATCTCTAAATCTAAATATATAAAGAATTAATACAGCAAGGAGGCATTACATTTAGCACTGATTTTCACTTTTGCCTCTTGATCTAGTTGGAGGACCAGCCAGAATATGAGGCAAACCTCTACATGTACCTGTACTTTGTTATTTTCATCGTCTTTGGGTCCTTCTTTACCCTCAACTTATTCATCGGCGTCATCATTGATAACTTCAACCAACAAAAATCAAAGATAAGTATCATTAACACAAAGCAAGATGAGAGATGCCTCAGAATTAGCCTCAGTCTGATTTTTTTCATGTGGAATGCATAATAAATTGCACTGAAAAATTAAAACACATGGGTTTATACAGTGTGTAAGGAATAAAACACTCGGGGGTATGCTATTATAACGGGGTGGTGTTGCCAACCCAACGTTGATGATTTTCCTAAAACACTGCATGCCATGATGCTTCATTCCTCCTGTACCACAGCAATTTGCATATTTAATAAAAAATAATAATTACTTTTATCAGTCTATATCAGTTCAATTTAATGTTGTGGAATGTCTGCAGAAACAACGTAGTTCTTTCATTCCCTCTCTATCCTCTATCTATTGATGACAAAAAAAAACCCCACTCCATCCTGAAGACTTTCTGATATTGGAACTTACTGACACTGGAGACTCCTTTCAGAAATATTAAATATTCGTACAATCTTCTTAAATCTTCTAAAACATCACTATATCAACAATTATACATTTGTCCAACAACAGCACATTTAAGTCCCTTTTTTAATTATTCTTAAATTATGTGTAACGTCCCTATGAATGAGCTGTTACTGTAGAAACAATAGTGTATTCAAACAAGTGCTTTAATTAATCCACACCTTCTGACCAATCAGAATGGAGACTTTAACAATATTGTGGCATAAATGTGTTAGAAATTAAGTCATCTAAATCATGGCAAAAACATATAGCTTGAATTAAAATATATATTCATTTTGCAGATATAATGATGACATAGATATAATGTGCAATTTGTAATGGGAGGAATAATAATAATAGTAATAATAATAATAATAAAGAAAAAAGCTTCCAGAATTGGTAGACCTAATTAAGGCATAATCACGATCATGTTAAATGTGTGAAAGTAATATTTTTTGGGACATTAAGAATAATTGTCTTCCTGTGTTTCCTTACTTAGGAGGACAAGACCTCTTCATGACAGAAGAACAGAAGAAATATTATAATGCTATGAAAAAACTTGGCTCTAAGAAACCACAGAAACCGATCCCACGCCCCCAAGTAGGTCCAGCACTCAATATAAAGGATAAATAAATATCTACCAATGAATGCAAGCTTTTATCTAAATATCTGTATGTAAATCATTGTTATTTGACATGAAATCACTAATTGCATTATTTCCTCATGCTGAAATAATTTTCCTGCAGAACTGTTTGCAAGGCTTTGTCTTCGACATTGTCACAAAACAGTTCTTCGACATCCTGATCATGGCCATGATCTGTCTGAACATGATCACCATGATGGTGGAGACGGATGACCAGAGCGCAGAATTTGATGAAATCCTGTTCTGGATCAACTTCGTTTTCATCGTCATATTCACTGGAGAGTGCTTGCTCAAGCTCGTCGCCCTGCGACAGTATTTCTTTCACGTTGGATGGAATATTTTTGATTTTATTGTGGTCATTCTTTCAATCGTGGGTAAGTACTAGAGGTCGTTTTAGAAAGAAACTCATGCTAATTAGGATTTTTAGACTCGCCTGATTTACTGAGATCCTAAGTAACTGACTGATCAGATTGAATAGAATGAACGTGTATGCATGTTTTGTTCAGTGGTAATGAAACCTTTTGCATATCAGAGACATGTACGTGTGGTACTAGTTTAAAAATGATAATGTTAAGTTAATAATTACGAAAAACTTTGTAAACATTAATTAGTGAAACTTCAGTACAATTATGATTTTATTTTGTTTTCAAATTGTGGAAACAGACCAAGACAAATGTAAAACCTGTTGTATTAATCCACCCATAGTCCCATGTTTTGCACTTGTAGGTAGAAATGACACAATCCACATATTCATTAAGACAAATGTGCAAAACTGGAAAGACAACACTCCACAGAGCCTGTTAGTTAATCAGCTTCCCATTTTTTTTTTCGTGTAATCAAGTTTGCACCTAATTTTACACTTTCAAGCCTTCGTTAAATCAGGGCCATGAATATTGTTTGTATTGAAATGTTGAAATCACTTCTCAGACACTCATCTGTTATCGACAACTTTTTTAGGCTTAGTCCTGGCAGACCTGATTGAGAAGTACTTTGTGTCACCTACGCTTTTTCGTGTCATCCGACTTGCCAGAATTGGACGTGTTCTGCGTCTGATCAAGGGTGCCAAAGGCATCCGAACACTGCTGTTCGCTCTGATGATGTCCCTCCCTGCCCTCTTCAACATCGGCCTCCTCCTCTTTTTAATCATGTTCATTTTCTCCATATTCGGCATGTCCAACTTTGCCTACGTGAAAAAAGAAGGCGGCATCGACGACATGTTCAATTTCGAGACCTTCGGAAACAGCATAATATGTCTGTTCATGATCACGACATCCGCCGGCTGGGACGGTCTTCTGTCCCCGATCCTAGACAGCAGACCTCCCGACTGCGACCCGACCATCGAGAATCCCGGCACGGATGTGAGGGGGAACTGTGGGAACGCTGGAGTGGGAATAGTCTTCTTTTGCAGCTACATTGTGCTGTCTTTCCTTGTGGTGGTGAACATGTACATCGCCATCATTCTGGAGAACTTCAATGTGGCGACGGAGGAGAGCAGCGAGCCTCTATGTGAGGAAGACTTCGAGATGTTCTACGAGACCTGGGAGAAGTTTGATCCAAATGCGTCACAGTTCATCGAATACAAGGCGCTGTCCGATTTCTGCGACACCCTGAAAGATCCGCTGAAGATCCCGAAGCCGAACACGGTCAAGCTGATCACCATGAACCTGCCAATGGTACCCGGGGACAAGATCCACTGCCTCGACATCTTGCTGGCTCTCACAGCCGAGGTGCTCGGCGAGTCCGGGGAAATGGACATGCTCAAGTCGAGTATGGAGGAGAAATTCATGGCAAATAACCCCTCTAAGGTGTCATATGAGCCGATAACCACCACTCTTCAACGGAAGCAGGAGGAAGAAGCCGCTAAGGTCATCCAGAGAGCCTACCGCAAATACAAACTTAGGATTTCTGGAAAAAAGGGAGCCGACAGCGTCAGACAAAAGAGTGTGAAGCCTCCATGTGTAGCTCTGCAGAATGAGGTGGTCTTACACTCTGCCCCTATCACCGCCCCTGACTCGACCTACGTGGACAACTTGAGGGAGTCCATTGTGTAGCGAGATGGTGCAAGTTGTCCTGGTTACATGTCCATCAAAGTGACACTGTTTTCACAAAACTTCACTTCCAAACTCCCTAACATGAAGGGGAAGTGAGCGTGAGCCGCACTTAAAGTAAAGAACTAGAATAAGTGAAGAAGCCAGTGGTTTGAAATCTTAAAAAAATAAATAAAGTCAGACTGTCATGTAGCGTTAAGATGTTAGTTGGGCTCTACGCACAATTTCATAGTCCCGGAAGAAAAGTAGAAAGAAGTAAAAATGTAGCATGGGACTTTTACATCATTTGTGCATACTTTTGATACAAGACTGAAGAAATTGTTAGCGTACATGCTGCAAATGGAAAAAAATTGGTATGAAGCAAAAAAGAAAAAACTTTAACATATCTATTTTATTTATAATGTGAAATCAAATTACTGGTGTTATAGGCTGTAGCATGTTCCCAAAATATATGTATGACATATTTATCACATTTATACTTTTTTCACAAGGATCGTTAGCTAAAATCTGAAGTCAAATCTACTCAAATGTTGCAGCCATGTGATGAATTAAATGTAAATGCAGAATCTATAAAACAAACAAACAAAACAACCAGTTATCAATTTTCTTCACTAGCCCTGCGTTCTAATACTGTTTAACATCAACCTCGTCTACGCTCTCTGTTGGATGTGTATCACTCTTGCCACATAGCCATTTGCAGCATGAGAGATCAGGAATTAGAGCATGCATCACTTTGAAATTAAAACAACATGGTTGTTTGGCAAGTCACAAATTTCCTTTTAAAGTAGACCCATATATAGTTCATTAATACTCTATCTAAATATCTAATGGAATAAAGTTAGACGGTTATAGTTACAGTATAAATGGCAGAGTTACTCTCATAAGAAATGTTTTGCGAGGGAAATGTTAAACATTTCTTGTTCCTGTTTACATTTATCCACCATTTTATGCTGCCTTCAACTCCTAACTCTGAATTTCTGACCTGACACTACTCACCTTTGTGTGTGTTTTTTTACTTAGAGTTCATCACATCAGCGACAAATGAAGTAAATGAAACTCCACTTCTCTACTTGTAAATAGGATTAGAATAGTAGCTGCTTTAGAGCAAAATTCTGATACTGTATTTGGTTAAATACATCATAAATGTTAAAGTTATCACTAGTTATCACATAGTTTATTGCTAGTTCATGAGTTTCTGATGCTCAAACATACCAAACGAAAACAAGCTTTCACGGAGGCAGCCATGTTTTTTCCCCTCAATTTATAGTACAAATACGCAGATATTGAAAAAAAATATAGATGGTAATGATGATGATGATGATGATTTCATCCCTCATGCTTCACTTCACTTGTTTGAGCAAAAGAGGAATAATGAAAAGGTGTGTTGGCAAAAGTATTTGGACACAGCTGTGGACATGCTAGCATGCTAGCAATTTCACATACCAAACCTACGTTACTGTGAAAAAAAATAAACATTTGGTTGATTTTCTTGACTATAGGGTAAAAAAAAAAAAAAAGCTTTGCAACATTAGGTTTAAAAAAACTGTATTTTAGATTACATGAGAGTTTAAGGATCTAAATTTTAATTAATCTCAATTTTAAGTTAGATTTAGACCAGTGTACTTGTATCTGGAGCCAGATTTTTTTTTTTTTAGTTTAAAATGACATTTGCATATTATTTATAATGTAGTTTAATTGTATGAATCAAGATAGATATATTTAAGGTCTTAAATGCTTTTGACTGTTAAACCAACTCTTAAAAATTTGTACGAATTTGCACGAGCAAGCTTGCATGAAGAGTTAGCGACAGTACATAATAAATGCCTCCTATGAATTCGGTGTAGGTTGGATTATCCATTAAAGAAAAGTTTATATTGCTAAACTAGCTTTTCATTTTTTTTTTTTACTATTGTAAAATTTGCTTTACAGATTTTGTGCTGATGTTCTGTTAGAGTTTCATCACTGTTATTTCCACAGACCAAACAAAATGATACAGAATAGCAATAAAACTATGCAAAATCAGACTCCTTGTGGATCTGTTCGCTCTCAGATCCTAATGTGGCAGATACGAGCGCTTGGTGATTACAGCTCTTAAGCCTGCTGATAAAAGACTCATAGACATCACCAGTATTAACTGTTAAACATAAAACCTAAATACATGTGGCTAATTAGGGTAATAAAGATTTTAGACCTTTTCTGATTACATTTGATTTACTTTAATTAAACATTAGATTACTTTAGTAGATTTATCATCCCACTTTTCAGTTCATGCCATAAAAATTTCTTTATTCACTGTTCCTTAGTTAGATTTTTAATTACTATTAAATTTCTTTGATATTTTTGGGAGTATTTACAGCGATATCATTCAAACGAAAAACACAAATGAAAAAGATAATGCTACCACTTTTGATGAACAGTGTATATAAAGAGGATTTATTTGTTAAAAAGGAAAAACGGAATCTGTTTGGTCAAATGGTTTTCCCAGTTTATCATTAGTTCTGATCAAAGGTTGATCAAAACAAAGAGGTTTTTACAATAAGTGCGCTTAAAAGCTTTTCTTGTCTTTTTTTTTCAATTTTTTTGGTTGATTTTTTTAAACCAAATTTTCTTTTTCTCTTAATGGGAGTAGAGTATGTGGTATCTAAAGTTGTATAAAATGTAGGATGAGTAAAGATTTTAATTCAGTACACAAGAAGGTGGAGCTCTACAGCTTTACATTCTATCAGAATTATTAGTTAAAGCTAATAAATATATGGCTATATTATTGTAGCAATAATAATTAATAATAATAATAATAATAATAATAAAAATAATAACACTTCAAATGTGATGTAACCTACATAATGTTCATGTTACTGATGTAAATACTAACAGACACTTAATAGCAATTGTTCAAGTATAAGTGACTGAATCATCGTCTTGACATGTTCTTGGTATATGTGTAAACTCTTTTATGGCAGCGTTTAAACACCTGAGAGTGTACTTAGATAAAATATAATATAATTAATTTGCTATTACCACCCTGAAGGTGATACTTCTTCTATAACATCCTGAACTGTCTTATTCCTCTCATACCACAGAAACTGTAACCCCAACAGCCACGATTTTTCATTAACTAAAGAATAACTTTTATTATTTTAAATCCAAAGTTTCATTTAATATTGTGGAATGTCTGTGAGACAAGTTACTCACGTTATAACAGTCGTTCTCTCACAAGCCTCTCTATTTCCTCACTCTTGAAGTTAATTGTCAACTCACTGCTAAAAAAAGCTCAGACAATGGAGACTCCTTCCATAAACGTTAAATAAACATGTCTTTACAGAAAACTTCTACATACTTGTTTTTTAAACTGTTTATTCAAATTGTTAACCATTCACACCAGTTGTTACTAGAGAAACAACTCGTGATTTGCAGCTGCACTACTGACAGACCTGCTGTTTGAGAAAATTGAGAAAAATCACTGGCTCATGATCGATCAGAATCAAGATTTCAACAGCGCTCTTGTATAAATATAACATATACTGTGTTTATATATGTGCTATAAAACATCTGATAGTTTCTGCCAGTACTTCTCAGTCCAATTCTCTCTCTCTTTTTTTGATTTTCTGACTAAAAACCATCTGATATCTGGTTGACATGCAAAGATGAGGGAATTTTCTGTATGATCTCTGGTACGTCCCAATTACTAACCACAACCATGAGGCACTTTCATTTACGTGACGGAACTGTATCTGTGTCTCTGTATTCTGTATAATTTGTGTATAAAATGTATTTTTTTGATGACAAAAGCTAATAAAGTAGAAAACCTTTCTTTAAATATGTATAATTTTGGGTTTTCTGGCTTATTTCTATCACTTAGGGAGCTATTTATTTTATTTGTAGTTTTCTCTTGGTTGATTGGCTCCTATAAGGTTATTTTATGACTGCTATTTGAGGACATCTTAAAAATGTAAAAGCGTACACTGAGCTGAGCTGGATTTGGGGTGTCACCAAATATGGGTACATTATTCAGATCACAAGACAAAGACAACATCCATGTATGAACAAATGAATCTTTTTTTTTTTTGGTCTATTATTTACTCCTGTCACGATTTTCTCGAATGCCAGGCTTACGAGGTTTGCCTGGCTGGTTGGGTTTGGCGGAACGCATATGCAGGACGAAAGGAGACTTAGTGAAACTCATACCGAGTTTAATATATACACTATATACACAGTTCAAGGCGGAGGTACGAAATCAGTAGGCAGAAGAATAATCCAAAAACAGAAACAAAGTCCATAGATCAGCAAACCGTGAATCCCGGAAAATCCAAAACACAAAACATCAAAACAGACTGGGTCCAAAACACAATAATCAAACACGGGTAAATACGAGGCTTGGCAAAGATTAACGTGGTGTTAAGCTAATGCTTCGCAAACTCGAAGCGCATAAGGAAGTCCTTTT
>JAQMYM010000021.1:2145394-2163599 GCA_030014255.1 Parauchenoglanis ngamensis
TTTGATATCCCTTCCTCCAGTAGCGAACCTAAACTTTTGATGCGTTGGTCCAGGAAGTGAACACATATGTACTTGTAAACTCTAGCAATTACTATTAAGCGAGAGCTGAGAAGGGTAAACAGGTTACTTCCTGTTCTCACTTCCGTTAAAGTGGATGAACTCTCGCCTCTTGTTCATTTGAAATCTCTCTTTAATCCCTTAATGGCCACACCAAGAAAAAAGCAATGAAATAAAACTTTTTTGCATCTTTTATTCATTTGGGGGCAACAATAATAGTTACATTTTTTTTATTCATCCAACCCTGTGGTAGAGATGGATCAGTCGGGTTGAGTTGGGTTCACTGCATGTTTCAGTAAGATACAGTGACTCAAAATGTTCTCTACTGAATAGCTGACCAGAACGTTAAAGGCTTTAAAAATGCAGTTTGTCCTGTTACGGAGAAACCACAAAGAAGCGTAAACTCTGTCCTGAAGATCTTGGAAAAGTCAGACCCCGTTTACACTTGGTATTAATGCGTCCTGGGCGATCGGATCACAAGTGCTAAATCACTCAATACAAGTGTAAACGACCTCCAAGACGCATTAATGTCGCATTCACTCAAACCACTCGCAGAGGTGGTCTGGCACACGCATGACCACGTACACACACGTATACCACGGACACAAGTGATCAGCTGGACACTTCCGAGACTCACGATAGACGCAGATGTAAGTCTCGGATGTCCACCTGTGACCCGATCACCCAAGACGCATTTTAAAACCAAGTGTAAACAGATCCTCAGACACGACTCAGCTCTGACTGTGAGGAAGCGCTGACACTGGAGACTCCTTCCGTAAACGCCAAACCAATCCAAAACGTCACTGTGTCGATGATTTTTTAAATATGTTTCCGCATCCGAGGGTATTCAAGTCTCTGGGTAAGCTGTTACTATAGAAACAAGAACGTTTTACCTTTTTTTAAAAAAATAAGTATGAACAACACTGTTATTCAGTGCAATGTTAAGTATTAAATTTGAGCAAACATCAATCTGTGTCTAGTTTCTTTTTTTAAAGAATACGATTCATTCTGCACTTATTCGCTTTCCAAATCCTTTCAGCCGAAAAATAATAAAAAGACAAATTCCAGTGTTTCTTTTTTGGCACACTTTGAATACGAAGCTCAAACACTCCTACAAGCTAAGAGGCAGAGTGAGTGTGTGTGTGTGTGTGTGTGTGTGTGTGTGTGTGCACGGCTGATAAACAGAGTGATGATCCAGCAACATGTCTTTATCCGGCGGCTCTGCTTTAATTAATGCCGGCTTGTTTGCTGAAAAGATGATTAATACGCCAGTGAGAGCGGCCTAATTGAATCCGGCGACAACACGGGCAATCAGCGAGCAACACACCGCTTTGTTCGGCGTAGATTAGCCTTTTTATCAGTGTCATTATCTATATTATTATTAGCATTTTTATTATTATGAGGTGGTGTTTTAATTCACTGCGGGCTGGGTTTCATTCATCACTGACACAAACTCAGAGAAAGTCTGAGAAAAATCTACACACAGAACTAAAAGCTGAACCTGAACATCCGCTTCATTCTTTCAATGCTATATTACATTTCAGTCAGATAGTGACGTGTACGCTCCTAGCTAGGCATGCTATTCAATATGTGACGTTTTCTACACTAGGAAATAGCTCAGCACTTTTTTAGCTTATTTTTAGCATTTGTCTTTCTTCATTAAATTAAAATTTGGTTTAAATACCAAAAATGTGCAGAACCTTATTCGGACCTCAGATGCTACGCGGAGTTACAGGTGTGGGCGGGGCTTGAGCGAAACAGGGGCATGTCTCAGCTCTCATGACTCTGAACAGGAGCGCATGTTTCTCGCTGGATATCGGCCTGCGTGAGCAGCGGTGTTAACGCCAGCGTCAGTCTCCTTCCATGTAACCGCGGTATATCAGGCTGAAATTCAACTTAAGGAAATTGTAAGCAGAGAATTCAATCTGAGGCCAATATTAAATATATACTATTCACTCAATTCATAGTGCCGTCCCTTTGAAAAGTGTTTCTTTTTTTATGTGGAGGACATCGGAGGAGACGGCCTCATAATTAGAGACGCGAGGAAGGAATTGTGTATAGATCCATCCATCCATCCATCCATTATCTATACCGTTTTATCCGTCTGGGTCGCGGGGAAGCTGGAGCCAATCCCAGCAGTGGTTTCGGGCGAGAGGCGGGGTACACCCTGGGCAGGTCGCCAGTCCACCACAGATTTTGTATAGATCATTTTTTAAAGATGAAATGATTGATTAAATGAAAGTGAGCTGAGGGTCAGCTTCTCCTTTAAACCATGAATAAACCATGTCGCCATGAATTCTTCATAGGAAGCTCACCAAAGAAACAAAAACATTAGCATCTGTCTATCTGTGTCTCTCTTTCTGTCTCTGTTTCACTTTCTGTCTCTGTGTCTCTCTTTCTGTCTCTGTTTAACTTACTGTCTCTGTGTCTCTTTCTGTCTCTGTGTCTCTCTCTTTCTGTCAGTCTCTCATTCTGTCTGTGTCTCTCTCTCTGTGTCTCTCTCTGTCTCTGTGTCTCTCTCTCTCTCTCTCTCTCTCTCTGTCTCTCTCTCGGTCTCTGTGTCTCTCTTTCTGTCTCTGTCTCTCTCTTTCTGTCTGTCTCTCTTTCTGTCTATCTGTCTGTCTCTGTGTCTCTACTTCTGTCTCTGTGTCTCTCTTTCTGTCTCTGTCTCTCTTTGTCTCTGTGTCTCTCTCTCTGTCTCTGTGTGTCTCTCTGACTCTGTGTCTCTATGTGTCTCTCTTTCTGTCTCTGTGTCTCTCTCGCCGTCTCTGTGTCTCTCTCTCTGTCTTTGGGTCTCTCTGTCTGAGTGTCCCTCTTTCTGTCTGTGTCTTTCTCTGTGTGTCTCTCTCTTTCTGTCTGTCTCTCTCTCTTTCTATCTCTCTCTGACTGTCTCTCAGTTTCTCTCTTTGTCTAACTTTCTCTTAATTTCTGTCTCTGTGTCTCTCCCTGTCTCTCTAACTTTGTATGTCTGTATGTCTTTCTCTTTTTGTGTCGCTCTGTGTATCTCTCTTTGTCTAGCAGTCTCTCTTTTCTCTAGCCTCTCTCTCTTTCTCTCAGTCTATTTCTCCAAGGTGCCAGTTGTGCTTAACACTGAACCATTTCCTGTTAGTCCCACACTAAATCGCTAAATCTCTATCAGTATAATCTGTTTAGAGATTGCAGGTCTGAAAAGAAATCACTAGCGACATCAAGGACTCGGAGATTGAGCTATTTCATCACCATGACAACAACTCTACTAACTCAAGAGATTTGTATGACCTCTAAAAACAATATTGTTGAAAAAACCTGCAACGCAGCATTAATGGTCCACGGTTCCGTTATCTACGTGGCTAATAATAATAACACCAACAATACTGTTTAATCAGCTACACACTCAGAGAACTGTGTACCTCTTATCTTGTGTTGTTAAGCACGAATTTAGAACACACACACACACACACACACACACACACACACACACACACACACAAAATCACACAAGTAGCATAATTACAGCTCTGGGCTCACATTTCACCCAGGAAAAAGAACAAAAAACATAATCAGATAAAAACTACACTGAGGCTCGTTATTGTTGTAGAAAACTCTCTATCTCTTTCAGCTAATCGTGTTTCAAGGCAGAGAGAGAGAGCGAGACAGAGAGAGAGAGAGAGAGAAATAACAGCTCTTTATCCCTTTATCATGATGAGATATAAAGCAGATAAGAGTGATATCTCTAATGGAGGCGTTCACTTTGGCTCTGGAGATCATCAGTTACGCTGCTTACAGTTTAATAAGAAACGTTAAATCTCAGAACGATGACCGATTTTATATTAGAAAACTGTACTAAAACCACATTCGAGTTCGTCTTATGTGCACATCTTCCAAATAAAAACTTTTAAAGAAGTTAATCTCCGGAATTCTGCACCAACGCTGAAACTGATCACATTTAATGTACACTTTTCTGAAGAAGTGAACATTCTAGAAACTCTAGAAAAAGATTATAGCTAAAAAAAAAACGTCTTGGAAAAGTCTGTATATTGTTAATGAAACTCTGACTCTTGTTATCAGTTCATTATTTACACTGATATAATGTGTTATCATAAATACTAGACTACATGATACCTTTTGTAAATGAAGCACCTTAAGTTCTGAACTGAAAATATACAGCAGTCAATCAGGCAATCCATCCATCAATGCATTAAACACGTAGATTTTATTTTTATTTTCGAAAAAAGCACAAGCACAATATAGAAGCTCTCTTATGATTCTGTGTTATTCATTTTGTGTATGTGTGTGTGTTGTTCTAGACTGGGTATATAGTTTGTTTATATTCTGTTAAAGCACTGAGTGTTAATTAATGAGCATTTCCACCAGCCTTAGTTGCATAATGTCTACTCTCATGGCATTACTCACAAAGTCACAAAGCCTTTTAATTAAAAGAAACATCCACAGCACAGCAAAACATCACCAGAACTTACTCGGGCCGTCCCACTCCTCTGAGGCAGTCGGGCTGCTCGGGTTTTTCCCATTGTATTCTTCATTGACTTCTTTCTGTGCTTCCTGACTTCCACTCACATCTCCTGTTCAATATAGAGGTCAAAGGTTAAATTGTAAGTTTCTATAATTGTTGATTCGCAGAAACGGCAAAAATTACAGTGTGAAACAAACTCCTGTGTGAAAAGGAACCCTAAAGCAGCCTTAAAAAACCCTACAGGAACTCTAAAGGAACCATAAAAATACCCTAAAAGATCCCTAATGGTACCCTAAAGAACCATTAATGGAGCCCCAAAATAGCCCTAGGGCAACTTAGAAGTCATTAAGCATAAAGGAGCCCTAAAGGAATCTGAAATTAGTCCTAAAGAAGCCCAAAAGTCTAAAGGAGCCCAAGAGAAGTCCCAAAAGAGCCCTAAGAAGCCCCAAAGTAAACTTAAAAGAGTTCTAAAGTGGCCTTAAACGATCCCTAATGGAGAACTAAAACAGCCCTAAAGCTGCTCTAAAATAGCAGAACTGGGGCAAAGTTGCCACTCAGCCTGAGAGTTACATTTACTCGTTGTAGCTGTGCGTGTGTGTGTGTGTGTGTGCATGTGGATAGAAAGAGAGAGAGAGACATGTCTGTGTCTTCCTCACACACTCACTCTGTGTGTTAAGCTCTGTGACTAAACTTATTGGAAATGTTTAATTACAGCACAGGAACGAAATGAAGCTATAGGACGAGTCCTTAATTAAACAGTGATTAAGGATTTTCTGCCTCTGGTGCTGGCACACACACACACACACACATTACCAAACACTATTTTAGGCAAGACGACATAAACTTGTAAAATCATGTGCCATAAAAAGATATAGGATGGACAGTATAAGTAAGGAATAAAACATTTTGGGTCATGCTGTTATAAGAAAACCATCAACGACAGGGTGGTGTGATGAAGCAGAGTTACTGTTACCACCCTGAACTTGATCATTTTCCTATAACAGCATGTCCTGAAGTGTTTTCTTCCTCTTATACCACAGCAATTTGCCAACATTCACAATTTATATTCATTATAAAATGACATGTCATACTATTTATCCATTAATAGTTACATTTAATGTTGTCAGAAGGAACACTATAGGAAATACATGTTTACATAGAAGAGCACGGAAGTTGCCATGAATGAGCCGTTACTATGGGAACAATAACGCATTCATTGAATTCAAACCTGTGACACTGTTCGAGCTATTATAGGAAATTAATCAACACCTTCTGACCAATCAGAATCCAGAATTCAGCAGCATCGCGGTGTAACACTATTTAACATACAATGTGGTAATGCAGACAAAAATATAACTACACTCTTAATTCTAGAAACCTTAAGGGTTCCTTGTCCTTGTTCATCTTGAGGAACCCTAAAACGCCTAAAAAGTGGTCACCAAATCCCATGTTCACCACTTGAGACCAAAGTGAAAGTTTAAACAAAAAAAGTTTACTTAGTGGTCAAAATGTCATTCATTGAGACAGACACATGGAAGTATGTAATAATTATAATATTGGCACATGTCTACTACAGACGCTTGTTATAAAATAAATATTCAAATCTTAGAATAATAAATATTCATTTTCGTTTTAGAGCGATCACGTCTTCACTCTTGTTTACTAAAAAACACGAATGAAAACTGAAACACAGCCTGAAACGAAAAGGAAAAAGAAAATTACAATCTGCGTGCCAACTCAAATGAGCTCGCCTGCCTGGATTCCTTTCAGAAAGAACAAAAGAAGCAGACGTACGTCTTTCCGCCAATTCAATACAAAAAAAAGAAGCAGAAGATTGCGCGTGCTTTTGAAAATTCCTCGCTGAGAGGCGAAACAGGTGTACGCACTCCAATTTCCACATGCCAAACTTTTAAGAGGAAATGCAGAGGCGTTTCAAAGAGCAGATTCATCATCTGTGAGGAAGAAATAAAATGCAGCACAGAGAGTAAGCCAAATTATGAGGACTTCTGAGGATCGGGCTAGAGAAATTGAATTTCAGTTCAAAGAGCTGATTGTTTTCTCTGAGGGGAAACAACAAACACTGTGTTAATGTTTACTAGGACCAGGAACACTGTTTGGGATGCGCTAGTGAGCAGGGTAAGTTCATCAGGTCAGGTCCGGAAGGGTGTGAGGTCAAATCTCTTTAACCTTCAACTGCCCAGCGCTGAGATTTCACTTATAAGTCTGATTGGCTAAAAGCAATATAAATATGCGGGTGTTTCATCGCACCGCTTGATTTGGTCCTGTTTCCAGTTTGAATATTGTTTAACTGTTTTCAATTGGACTGAAACAGCAGTATATTGTAATATTTGGCCAGCAATTTTAAATGGTGGATTGTTTATTTGGGTAGTTAGCAACATCGCCTCACAGCAAGGAGGTTCTGGGTTCGAAGCCTCCAACCTCCTGAGGCCTTTCTGCATGGAGTTTACATGTTATCCCCGTGCCTGTGTGGATTTCCACTGGGTGCTCAGGTTTCCTCCCACAGTCCAAAGACATGCAGATTAAGTCAACTGGCTATTTGAAATCGCCCGTGAGTGTGAATGGTTGTTTGTCTCTGTGTTAGCCCTGACATAGTTTGGTGATCTGTCCAGGGTGCACCCGTCACACGCCTGAAGATAGCTGGGATTGGCTCCAGCTTCACCATGACGCTGGCGGATAAGTGGTATCGATAATGTGTCATGAAACCAGGAGAGTAGGTTGTAAATGCAGCATATTTAATTAAACAAAACACTAAACATGATGCATAAACATGGGCTAAGCACTTGGCAAAACACTGACACGAACGCAAAAGACGCCTGACAATGAAACACTAAGAAACAGGAACTTAAACACTGTAACTAACAAACATAGACTCAAAACAGGTGCAAACAATCAAGGACACATGAGGTGCAGGGGCTGCTGGGAAGTGTAGTTCCAAAAAGTTCAAAGAGTTGAAAAAGGCACAATCCAGCGGGACATAATGAGGCCTTGCAAAACATCGGCTGAATTTCTGTTTGTAATTATTATTAGAATCGTCTTATTTCATTATTTAACTGTTATAATTACGTGTGTATGAATATGGCCTTGGCCATAACGTTCATGCCAATAAAGCTTTCTTGAATTGAACTGAAAAAACAAAATTATTGGCTGGATGGATTGTTTTTTAAAATTTACCTGATTTTCTTTAATCACCTTTTTGATTTACAAAAAAAAACTCTATTAAAAAATTCCAATAAAACACACTGATTTGCTTAAGTGCAAAAAAAATAGCATTTTTTTAAACTTAAACACAGATTTTAGAATGGCCGCCTCACCTGCGCTGGAATCATCATTGTTAACATGAACATTTTCCGGGTCTAAAGGGAACCGTGTTTCTTGATCTACAGTCATTTCGACATCTTTCAGGATCTCTTTCTCGTCGCACTCCAGCTCTGTTTGTCCATTCTCAAACACTCCTGAAAGACAAAAGAGGAAGCGCAAGAAAATAAAGTCTCAAATTTCCTGTTTACTTCCTGTTTTTATCAAAGCTAACTATAGTGAGTGAAATGGATTTCAAAACTAAATAAATGTCATTAAACAGAAGGTATAATTGTTTTTTCATATTTAGAATTACAAACACATTCACATTTGTGGAAGAACTCCATGGCTAACTAGTGAACTAGCATTCAAGCTAATCTTTCTGAGGCTAAGCTGCTCATAGCTGGATTCAGAAATCTCTAAACTTCAGGACGGTGTGATTAGGGTGTCTTCAATATTTATTTCTGTTTTAGTAGAAATTAACATGAGTGTATTATTTTACTAACACAATTCTTACATTAAATGATTGTTAGAGGAGCTAATTTGTGGTTGTAACCACCCAATAGCAACTAGCAATGCTCACAGACTCTGAGGTAAAAATAAAACCTGGGGATTTTTTGTTGGGGTGATTTCTACTGTGTGTGTGTATGTGTGTGTGTGTGTGTGTGTGTGTGAGAGAGTATATGTATGCAATTTGGACTCTGTGTGCTTCCCTGTAGACACTAACACACACTGCATCAATCACACAACGGGGCTCTTTGGCACAGGATGTGGACGCCTCAGCCTCGGTGGCATGGCGCCTAGATCTCACTAACACAGACAGAGAGAGATGAGGATGTGTCTGCTGAGGGATGAATCCTGGTTTGGACCTGTTTTTTCTTTCTTTTTCACAGCATTCAGTTGATCCTCAGGAATTTTCACTTATACTTTTAATAACACTCTTTCATTTATATGTTAAGTATCATTGCAGACCCGAAAATAATATTCGGGTCCAATAATATCCATTATACTGGTTTATCTTTTCTGTTTCAAATTTTTTAAAAATCCAGACGTCGGTGGCACGGTGGTGGTCCCTATTTCACTGATTGCCTGCTATTACATTACAGAAAATGCTTAGCATTGCTGGATATGCTAGCAACACACAAAAAGCTAGCTAGTTGGCCGAACCTTAAATTAAAGTGTAACATGTCTGTATAGCTAATGGTGCTCACTGCTATCTCACAGCTCCAGGGTCCGTGGTTCGATCCTGAGCATGTGTTACTCTCTGTGTGATGTTTCACGTTCTCTCCGTATCCATGGGGGTTTCTTCCGGGTTCTCCGGTTTCCTTCCACCTCCCAGAAACCTCAGTATGTGGATTGGCCCCAGTTGTGAATGTATGTGTGTGTCTGTGTGTGTGTGTGTGTGTGTGTGTGTGTGTGTGTGTGTGTGTGTGTGGTGCCTTGCGATGGACTGGAGTCTTATCCAATCCCGTCTCACACCCAGTAATCCTGGCGCCTCTGGATACATCACAACCCTGACCAGGATAAAGTAAGTACTGAACCATGAATAAAAATGTAGAAATTCTTGACACAATTACTACAAGTAGAAACATAAGTAAAAGTATGAGAGTAATTGATATTAGTCCCTTTGATGAAGTGATGTCTGATTGGTCTGTGTCCAAAAATAGGTGCAGGCCAATTCAGTCACTTTGGTGCTTTAGCATTTTGTCCTGCTTTTTATGTTTATATTTTCATTTAGAGAGCTAATCATGTAAAAACTTTGCAAATCCTCCTCTCAAAATATGCTTATATGCACTAAAAGATGTGATTCTTCCCATCAGTGATCTCTGGGTTCCCCTAATCCTTTCTCACACACACACACACACACACACACACACACACACACACACACACACACACAGTCTCTCTTTGTTTTGCTGTATCTGTAAATGAGATTAGGAGGAATGATTACACAGCAATGAGACATGAATAGGAGCTGAAACACTGCAGCATAATAAAGCTTTTTTTCTTATTCGCTCTCTTTTCCAGTCCGCTGTATCAGCACAATAAGGCCTCATCTGCTGCTTCTTTATGTGAGCTGTAGGGTCGAGTGTTAGCGATACGATTACAGAGAAAATCCATAATCTTTGCAAACTAACAGCTAGCTACATTTCAAAGATTTGAGGTGCTTATACTTTGCGATGACTGAACTGTCTGACAGTAAAAAGTCTCACTGTACCATCAAATTTTCAACTTTGACTTCACAAACAAACAGTTATGTAGGCAGTCTACTTCACAACCAACCACAGGGATTCAGATTGGCTTGCTAACTAGATAAAATGCCAAAAACCTAGCTTGCTAACGTGCAACAAAAACAAGGCCGCTAAAGCCATTTAGATAAAATAACCTGCCATTTGTATTAATGTATACAGAGCCACAGTTCCTCGCTAACTAGCTAGAATGCCAAAAGCTTTAACATGGCTTGCTAACTACCTCACATGCGTAGAACAATGTAGCAAGACCAAAGCAATTTGTCTGTTTTCCTTTTCCGAGCACGCTAGTATGAGTCGACCCCAGACGCAGAGAAGAAGCCAAGACTAATTTAATCAATTTTGTCACATTTGAATTTATAGGAGAAGTGAACTTCGTGAGTTGTTAATTAGTCGAGGCGAAAAGTTAGCTTCTTCACCTCCTCACAATTTTCATATCATGCATAAATCAGACTTTAGTTTCTAATAAGATAACTTTAACTTGAATTTTCTTTCAGTGATCGTCATCATGACCCTGACAAGCTTCACAAGAACGTGAAGGGGGTTTGATTTGAAAATCCATGCTTTGTCTAGTACTTTCAAAGACACCCATGACTGAAAGCCAGGTCTTTTAACCTGTAACCCAGACGGAACGATTGCATCATTGTTTCTGTTCAAAACCCCTGATAATCGATCAGCATCGAGCTTCCTGGAGCAATGATGGAGTGAGTGATAAACGTCTGCTCGCTGGACATCACTGATAATGATTACAGGCTGTCAAATAAACATCCTTTCTTCTTTTTCCCCCTAACATGGCGATGTTAATCCAAGACATTGTTAAACTTTTTTTTAAACATAATGTAACTTTGTACCTATTGAGGCTATGATCTGAGATAAACATCTGCCTTCTGGACACCACTGACCATCAGCAACTAAAGCTGAGCATCTGAAGGTTTTAATCAGTTTCTGTAACGTCCTCAAGACACGTTTCTGCATATAACTTTGTTGATATAGACGCGATAATGTATCAGAACAAGCGAATTAATATACACTACTGTCAGAGCGTCTGTTTTAGAAGATTAATCACCACCTTCAGAATTCAACAGCAGTGTTAAAATGCAAGTGATATCATGAACCAACTTGTTTAGCGGGCATTAAATCTAACTGTAAATGTGTAAAAAGTATGACGTACAGTATTTTAGTAAATAAACAATCAGTCAATTGCTACCTATATGAAATAAATAAAATGCTCAGAAAATAGTGTTGATGCTTAATGTGGAACAGTGAACACAAAACAACAAATTAGCACCAGAATCACCAACACGTCCCAATACATCAAGACTATATTGTATTCCTTTTGTAATACATTATCGCTACACCGGCACCAAATATCGGTTAATTGTTTTTAAAACTTGCAGGAGCTCTAAACTGATTTATGTACCAGCGTCACTCCTTCATGACTCCTTGCTATCAAACGAATGAGGGTAAACGTGGTGAAAAGAAGAGCATGGATAGCGGGGCAAAGTAATAATTATTAATTAACAATGATTTTTTAAGTTATTTATACAATTTATTTTATTTTTAATTGTATTTAATAAATAAATACATAATTCCTGCCTTTTCAGGGGTATTTTGTCTTCTTCAGTTACACAGATATCGTGATGTATTGTGGACGATTGTCTCGAATATCACAGAATCGCTGTATCGAGATACTGTCGCTATCGTGGGCAACGTTTTGTGATAGTATCGTATTGTACCCCTAATACTGAGTACTGATACCGATATTCAGTATAACCACACGACTGTGATACTGCTTTTATATACCAGTTTTATAAAAAAAAATTAGTTAGAAATCAATATCGAGTAAGTGACATTTCAGACACAATAAGGTCAAACAGTTTGTTTATTTTATAATGCTCTGTGAAAGGGAACAGATCCCGAAGAAGCCATACTCACTTTATAGCGCGTCGGCTAGCTAGCTCACATTGATATGTACGTTCCTGTTAAAGGTGCATCCGGTGAAATTGGTCTCCATTTGTCCTGTTCAGCTTCATCTGATGAGCTTTCATAATTTTAAGTTACATTCACTAAAAACAAATCTTTTGCCATGTCCGCTGATGACGTCGTTAACTCTACTGTAGTAACCGTTTCGGTGGGATTGTTGCTAGGATTGGAATTTTACGTAGCGAACATATAACAGTTATACTGAAAATCAGCACTCTTGGAACGCCATTCGTCCAATCAAACGGACTGGCCTGTTATACAATTCAATTCAAATATATTTATCGTGTTTCTGTGTGAGTTTTACTTTAATACTGGCCCATGTCCAGCAGTCATCTTTCTTTACACGTGGATGCTACATTAATGCTGGATTGAGTTTGATCCCATGTCTTCTACTTCCTAACTCTGATAAACAGCACTGTTATGACTCGTAAAGACGCTGGAGTGCTTATGAAAGCGTAGAGAAACAGTTGGCTCCTCTGGCGCTCGTATCCATCTTCTTCCTGCTTCGTAGGCCAGTGAGCCACAGCACTTCATAGCTCATTAGTGCTGAACAGATGCTGCTGAGAAAGCTGGCACACAATAACCCCGCTTTATATTACGCCGATCTCACAGAGACAGAGCGCTGACAGTTGGCAGATGAAGATAATCAAAATGGCTTTGAAAAAAAAAAAAAAAAGAATAAAGATGAGCTGACAAACCTTGACGTCTCGGAAAGGATATAATAATGAAAGAAACTTATCATATTCTGACAGCCGTATGTCAGCGAAGTGACAGAAAAAATTCACAAACAAAGAGAGAGAGAGAGGTTTCGTTGCTGTGTGGTTGAGGTGTGTGACGAGGTATGCGACGATAAATCGCAATATTCAGCGAGCCTGAGAAAATACTGTGTCCCTTATGGATAGCGGTGTACAGACATGTGACTTCTATGGATCTAAAGACAGTCTGGAAAACCAATCCAAAAACATGGATGAAGTTATCTTTACTTCAATATCAGGACAATGCTTCAATAATACTGTACACTGATTATCCCCACCAAAAAAGCACAGTTAGAATCAATTTTACCTCAGAAAACGTGTGTTAGCATTTCTGTGCTAAATCTGTAGATGTTTACAGTCAGAAGGTGAAATGTTTGGAGTTATGAGGTAAAACAAAACACCAGTTTACACCTTTTTCTTCGCCTGGCTAAGCTAACAGTCTCATTAGCGATTCAGAACCGAAACCCTTTTGTCACAGTCATGTTTCCTCGTCTCAGCAGCAGTTTCATCAGAATTTCCACTATTTTTGAATATCTGAGATAATCACTAATCTCCATCCACATTTTTGCTCAAATCATTTCAAATATATGCCACTTACAGATAGTCGATGTGTGATAATCAGTTTGTAATGCTTTACTCAACACATATTAATATTTTCCTAAATAGATTTTGTTTTAATCATATTTTTTTTAAATTAAAGTTAATCTTCTATTTAAAGGTTAAAGGTTGATATGGCAATAAACTATTGAATTTATTCCTTTGGTTTTCTATTTCTATTTGTGTGACGTAGCCTCTGAACGAGTCAGTATTTTGACAGCATCGTGTAAGACACACTCCATCATAGCTGACAAGAAATGTTTATCTGATTAACTGTCATGTACATAATTATGATCAGGGCTCGTGTGCTGGCTTTATAATAATTTTATAACATACATATAATGGTGTTGAGGGATATTAAACATGTACGTAAATTACATTTCTCTGTTCAAATGAACACATGAACCAAAAACATCTGTTACTGAAATACGCAAAAGTAAGTCAAACAATACGGCAGAGCTAAATGTACTAAAGGTTAAAGCACACTCTTTGTAAAGAGACTCTCCGACCTTCTCTGATACTGAAACACTGGTGTACATTTCTACACCGATTTAACTTGTCTTCTAACGAGTGTAAATCAGCAGAGTACTGTTCTGTCGTAATGTGTGTTTCATGTCAGGGCATGACGAGTTACAAATTTCTCAAAGCCTTAAATTAAGATGTTCAGGAATAACACACTCCGTGTTGCGCTGCTACAGGAAAATAATCATCTTACACTGTGACGTGTTGAAGCGGAGTCACCGATACCACCCTGATTTGAATTCTTTTCCTATTAAAGCACATCCAGACGTGTTTTATTCCTCTTATCCCACAACAATTTGCCATCACAATTTTATTTTTTTAAGAACAGCACATTTTAATTAATTTACAGTTACGTTTAAAGTTACTACAGTTATGTAATTATGTTCAAGGTGTTAATATTGACATATTACGAGGAGCCAAACTACTGCTGTTATTGAAAATTAAATCTAATCAACACCTTTTGACCAACCAAAGTGGAGAATCCAACATGTAATAATGAATAAAATATAAAAGCACATCTTAAGCTGATCAAAAAAAATGTCATGTCATATTTAAATATGACAACTAGATATATTTACATGGAAACTTTATATGGAAGTTAAAATGTCTCAATTATTTTTAAGTAAGCCAATAACACTATATAATAATTAAGAAATTAACACTGAATTTATTTTATTCAGTTATTTAAGACTTTTTTTTTACAGTTATGATGTTATTGAGAGCAGTTCAGCAAAGTTGGTAGATCTTGAAGGTAGTAGTTATTTCATGCAGTGGTTTATTGTCGTTATTTTTTACTACAGTATTCTGATGAAATCATAATCCAGGAGAAAAGCTTAAATGAAACACGTCCTGGGTGTTTGTGTCTCTACCTCATCAGCAGGAACACGAGAAAGGCTGCAATTCGCATGGACTCTTTCTCTCGGGATGAAGGCGCAGCGCCTTCCTTCATCACACTCTTTTAATCCACTGTCATAGATTTATCCCACCAAAGGGGGCAAATTTACTGCCCCGTTGGTCACGAACGGGGCGATAAGGGGGGAATAACAGCTGGTTTGGCTCAATGGAGTGAAGAAGAACTGATAACGGATGATAATATGCTCCTACCTCACTATCTGCCTTTCAGATCTAACTCTTATTACAATAAAACCCCACTGCTGGGAGGGTTAAGGGGGGGTGAAAGCAGGAGTAAAGCAGAAAAGATGACCCTATCACTTCATAAGAGGACGAGACGGAGGAAAGGGAGGAAAAAAAGAAAGTGAGATCTTTTTAAAAAATGGAGGGTCAGGAAAAATACAAAATTCATCACTGTATTATCAGAATATCCAGAAGACCTAATAAAGAGAGAAGATTTTCTTTGTCTTATCGTCCGGAGAGGATTATCAGTGCAGCGCAGATTGCAGAGCTGGAATTTTAATGGCAATAATCGTGTGTGATGATATCTCTGCTCCCACACACACACACACACACACACACATACACACACATGAGAGAGAGACTTTATCAAGTCCATTATCTTCCCTTATCACTGCAGTCATCAGGGCAAATTAATGGAGCTCTTTCAGCACTCGCTCTTTATCTGTGCACCAGAGGGACGCCACCGAGAATGGAATAGGCAAAATATGAAAATAGTGGGGCAATCGCCGAGGTTTAGATAACGGGGCAATATGTTGGAGGGAGATTTAAAAAAAAAAAGAACTACATAATGACCTTTTTGTCCTTTGTAATAACTGTGATGGAGCTAACTCATGAAGAGTCTCACATGGTTTAACTGGAAACCCAGGTACAGACTTAATAATCAGATAAATTATAGTGTTTCAATTTAACATACTGTAGCAGTATGAGCTGGGTACAAATTATGCAAATTATATATCATTCTAATATAACAACATTTATTATGCCATAGGTCTAATAATAACTCATTTACTGAGAGTAGGTAGGATTATTTCTACATTAGTATTTAGTTATATATAGGTATATAAAGGTATTTGGTTAAAGACGACAACAAATTAAGCAGTTCGGCAGGGCTAGGGAACATTTATTAATTACACATTTTATGAAAATGCAATATGATTAATACGCTCAAAGGCAGGTACAGCTGTACTTTTACAGGGTATCTTTTACCTGGGAAGGTGCATCTGAGTAGCAGTTAGATCCTTTAAGTACAAATCTGTACCTTATTATTATTATTATTATTATTATTATTATTTTGAAATGCATAAATATACATACTAAAGATACAAAAGATGTGATATTGATGGTATCATTCTTTATTTCTGAGTGAAATATTTACATTCAAAAATGTCTCTTATTATTTATTAATAAATAGTTTGTGCTAAAAAATAGCTAAATATGTTCAGTTGGCAGATAAATATTACCAAAATGGATATTACGCATAAAACTTTTTTTTTTTACTTTTTTAATTTTATATATTTATTTTATTCATTTATTTATTTATTTTATTTAAATAAAACAAAAAGCTAAACATATTCAGTTGGCAGATGAAGATTAGCAAATGGATATTATGCATAAAACAATTTAAAAAAATTTATTTTTATTTATTTATTTATTTGTTTGTTTTATTTTTTTAATAAGCAAAATATATTCAGTTGGCAGATGAAGATTACCAAAATGGATATGATGCATAAAACTATTCTACTATTTTTATTTTATTTTTTTATTTTTTTACTTTTTTAAATTTATTTACGTCGATTTAAGATCAGGTGCATTATTAATTGATGCAGAACTTTGAAAGAACAGACTTGCATGTCTTAAAATAGTGCATAAAGCTTTTCAGGAAACAAAATAAATAAATAAATTAAATTAAATAGGATGAAAATAACAATAGTAATAATAACAATAATTTTGATCTCCAAACTTACAAAGTTAATTTCATTGCCCGAGGCTATGATTTGCCAAAAGTAATAACCACACAGCTATATATATACACTGAACACAGACATCTACCACAGAGATCTCCATGCATGCAGAGATTAGGACCATACAGAGATAAATAAATAAGAAGTGACCTGTAAGAACTGCGCTCGCGCTGTAGCGTTTGAACTGGCGCGGGTTACTCTGCTTCCTGCGGGACATGGCTGCTCAGTCCAGATAATCTCACTCCCCTTTCAAAAGCGTCAAATACAAGATGCAAAACAAGAAACTCCGAGCTGAAATCTTCCTTTGGTGTGCGGTTTGAGTCCCAGCGCTGTTCCGCTGAGCTCTGAGCTGCACACTGACAGCGGAGTGAAAAACGCGTGGCGCTGTTTGTTTCACGGATGAGGGTTTGAGCCTCGCGGCGTGCCGTAGAGCGTTGCCAGGTGCACTGTAACTGAGCCCCTCCCCCAGCTAACAATAGCTGCATCTATTAGCACCGTTTCCTATACAAGAGTTTCCTTTTCTTTCTTTTTTTTCTTTGCAGATTTGTCATTGACCATATTTTTTAAGTTTTTACGTTATTATGGAAAAATGTCGTGTTTGGTTTCTTCAATAACCCAAGAAAAGAAATATTTTTGTAATAAATTTTATTCATGAATGCACATTTAGCAATAAAAACCTTTATTTTGTTGTTCTCATGATGTTGAGCAATATGTGAAACTACGTTCTAATTCGGTTCACAAAAGCCTATACATAAAGTTGCCGCACACCCTTCCCAGAAGCCTCTGTGCCAAGTCGCCATTTTCGACGCCATCGATATTCCACTGTGTTACGTTTGAAAAGCAATCCACAGCAATCCCACTTATTACACAGCTACTTAAAAAAGAAATCAATAGATTGACACAAAATATTGAATTAAAATGATTTTATTGCTTCTGCTAATGACGTGGTCCACACGACACGGTCTGTTACACACAGCAATGGTCTTTTATACAGAAATAACAGACCATAGAATGCCATAATTGGGCAATCAGAACCAAATATTCAATAACTCTGTGTAATAAAGGCAGATAAACTTCAATCTCACCACTTGATGAAGCCTAGAATTCTTCCACAGCTAGAGGAACCATAGGAGTTTACCTGACATCGCTTGTACACTGTGGTTGTTCACAAGTTATTTGGAGAACCATAGTCATTTCGTTCATGATAACTTGTCCCATCTACCAGCTCCTCGTAATCTTCTTCCGCAACAATGCCTTTCGTTTTTATTAGTCGAAAGTTTTCTTAAAGAATCTGACAGAAGATTTAGCGCTCGCTTATTAATACTATATACAGTGGGATGCGAAAGTTTGGGCAACCTTGTTAATCTTCATGATTTTCCTGTATAAATCGTTGGTTGTGAC
>JAQMYM010000021.1:2231568-2244680 GCA_030014255.1 Parauchenoglanis ngamensis
CTTTAAAGCATGCTCCCTTTCCTTCTTTCACATAATGGTACGATCCTAGTGGGTCCTCCCATGTGATTAGCCGCATGATGTTCCCAAATGAAGCCCCGCCACTACTTACGACAGAAGATTCGGCTCTCCCCCGACGAGAGCCGGCTCTTCTCGTTCGTTACAAAGAATCGGCTCTTAGAGCCGGCTCGTTCGCGAACGACACATCACTAACACACAGCTGCAGAAAGTGTGGTTAAGTGATTAAAAAGTGCTAACAGTAACCGCTGTAGGCTCCATAGCGCCACCTAGAGCCAGTCAGAGTGTTTATTCAGCACCAGTCATATATAATGCTTCTACTGAATGAGGATCAACATTCTTAAAGCTCGGGGAGTAATAGCTTTGATCAGTCATCGCTGATTATTTTTTTCTTCTTTTTTTAAGATAATGTTTAAAGACAGCGGGAAAAGAGAGCGCGCGCGCCGCCTCTTGTTTTCCTATTCGGAATTTCGCGCGTCAAACTCTCTAAACCTGCGCTACACGACCGCGGCTGCGTTCCTTTTGCGCAGACTTCACGCGCTGCTGCGCAGATTCGCCCATTCTCTCGAACAGTGCCGCATAATGTGCCGCTCACCGAAACTGCGTAAATGCTGTGCCGATTGAACGCGCGCGGTGGGTGGTGGGCTTTTATTGAAGAGCGGAAATCCCGACAAATGCAAAGTCCCATCTGATGCAGAATAAAAAATTCCGAAAATACAGATTAGAACACGGAAAACGTTTGGTAATTAAAATGTTTAAAATATGCTTATATTTGACTGACATGCGCACTCGCATGTCAGAAAAATCAGATGCATTATAAAAGAAGTATAATAGTATAAATATCATTTAGTGATAAAAGGCCCACACAGCAGCTTGACTGGAATATATGACATTATATTATATTATATAATATTATATGTTATATTTTTCAGTCATCTTCAGTAACTGCTTTGCCTAACCACAAGGTCAGTTTTGTGATTGATCTGGAGTCTGTCTCGGGACCACTGGGTGTGATTTGGGAATATACCACGTATGGGACACTAGTCCATCACAGGGCACCACACACACACACACACACACACACACACACACACACACACACACACACACACACACACACACACTGTCATTCCACTTACTGTCTTGTTTTGGCACTGTGTGAGGAAGCCAGAAAACCCACATGAACATGGCTGTGTGTTGTTTAGTGTTGTGTGCTTGTATGTGTGTGATGATGTGTGTGCACAGTGTTATGTGTGTGTACCTGTGTTGTGTAGTGTTGAGTCTCCCTGCAGTGAGCAGTCAGTAAGAAGCCCAGCTTTGGGGAGAGAACCACCGAGAGCCAGCTTTAGAGACTCCACTGAACCCTTCACACACACACACACACACACAAACACACACACACACACACACAATATCAGAAAATTAGCAAAAACTTCCAATCTTTACCATGGTTACAGGAATTGCGATCTGATTCGGCTTCTTGGTCATCTGATCCACTAGTTCCACTTCAGTATCTTCAGCTTGTAAAACGTTCAGAAAGGTCATTTGTACCACAGTGCTGTTAAAAAGGGTCTCAAATCTCCTAAACAGCTTATGAGGACATTGTGCATCTGTGCTATCTGATCTGATTTGAATATAAACCAGAAAGGAAGATAAAAAGACGGCGAGAGATAAAAGAACAAAGCTCGCACTGTGTCCATTCACTTCTTATCTCAGTCCTCTGTCTCCAGCCCCGTCTGAGCGGGACGACATTTCCCACTCTCTCTACAGAAGTACTGTCTCTGTACTGAACTGTACTGAAGTGACTTTTAAGTGGAAAAAGAAAGAAAACAGTATGAAATGTTTTAAAACTGAGGTTAAGCTGCATAATTAACCTTTAATATTTGTACCAGTTATAAATATCTACTCAGAATTCAAAGTAATTGTCTCACTCAGTAATTGTGTGTGTGTGTTTGTGTGTGTGTGTGTGTGCTGTTATTGCAAAATAATCAACATGAGTGTTACCACCTTGACTACTTTCCAGTAACAGCATGTCCTGTTGTACATTTTATCCATTTGTATTTACATTTGATGCTGTAGAACATCCAAAATCATCTAGTAGTTCCTGTAGTTTCAGAGTATTAAAATGACTGCATTGATCTGAACCTGTGATTTGGAGCTTCACTACTATCAGAGCTGCAGTTATAGAAACCTAATCAATGCCTTCTGACCAATCAGAATCCAGAATTCATCATCACTGTGGAATGAATTGCGTCCTATTCAGTCAGGACAATCTGTTCCAATCTGTGACTCATTTAAATAAATGAAGAACAGCTTCAGCTTAAGACAATTTCTCAGTTTCAGATCACACCTGCATTCTGGCGAAGTTCCTTTCTCCGTTACGGACCTCCACAGACTCCACCTTCGAAGGCAGCCTGGCCAATGAGGGCAGATCGTCGGCAGAATCAATCAGACGGCAGTTAACGTAGAGCTCAAAGCTGATGCGGTTCTGTCTGAGTCCGCCCATTCTGAGGATGAGTGACTGGCTCCGCCCATCAGAGAGGGTGGGGTTATGCAGATTCACTGAGTGGAGTCTCCCATCAGAGCGCAAATATCTTACTAACACTACAGGGGAGACAGAGAGAGACAGACAGATATACAGACAGATGGAAAAATGGACAGAGACCGACAGACAGAAGGACAGAGAGAGACAAATGGAGAGAATGAGAGACTCACAGAGAGACAGAGAGATTGCACACAGAGACAGACAGAAGGACAGAGAAAGACAAATGGGCAGAACAAGAGACACACAGAGATAGAGAGATTGACACAGAGAGACCAATAGAGGAACAGAAAGACAGAGATAGACATATGGACAGAGGGACAGAGAGACACAGACAGTGAGACAGAGGGGGAGACAGACACAGACAGTGAGTCAGAGGGGCAGACAGACACAGACAGTGAGGCAAAGGAACAGAGAGACACAGACAGTGAGACAGAGAAGCAGACAGACACAGACAGTGAGACAGAGGGACAGAGAGACACAGACAGTGAGACAGAGGGGCAGACAGACACAGACAGAGAGACAGAGGATCAGAGAGACACAGACAGTGAGACAGAGGGACAGAGAGACACACAGTGAGACAAAGGGACAGTGAGACAGAGGGGCAGACAGACACAGACAGAGAGACAGAGGATCAGAGAGACAGACAGTGAGACAGAGGGACAGAGAGACACACAGTGAGACAAAGGGACAGTGAGACAGAGGGATAGAGAGACACAGACAGAAGGACACAGAAAGACAGACAGACAGACAGAGAGACCAAGAGAGACAATCAGGCAGGGGGAGGGACGACCAAGAGAACAGGAAGATAAAGAAAGACAGACAGACAGAGGGACACAGAGAGACAGACAACGAGACGGAGGGATAGAGAGACAGAGACAGATAGACATTCATTCAGGTGTATGTATATATGAACTAAAAGTGAGCAGGATGATTTCAGCATGTGTGTGTGTGTGTGTGTGTGTGTGTGTGTGTGTGTGTGTGTGTGTACCTTTAGTGATCTTGCCGATGACGGTGATCTCCAGGTATTTCTTGCCGCCGTCTCTGCTGTAGATTCCGAACAGCACGCCACCCAGTTTAGGTGGGAGACGGAATGTGGACGTCACGTACATTTCCTTCATTTTCTCCAAACCTCCCACCAAATCCTCCACCACCGCCGCCATCCGAGCACCGCCACTGAGCACCAACACATCAATCACTGCGGTGAGGGGCATAACGTCAGTGCACTTACACGGCAGAGTTCACAGCATTTACACTGCAATTCTGTAAACATTCTGCAAGACAATAATAGCATACTGTACTGTATTTACTGCTTTACTTCTCCAGCAAGTGAAAAAGAAGCTCATGCTCTTTAGTCTTTTGAAGCTGAGAGTGAAATCCAGCCGATATTTCTCTCAGGAATAACAAAAATACATCTCCAACCAACAAACTGACAAATATCACAATATACGTATATTTCGTGTGTTTGAGGGTGGAGTTTCCTTTAATCAGGGACCCTGAAGCTGTTACAGCAATGTTTCTTTAAGAGAAATGTTTTTTCATTTGTTTTATGCAGCGTCAACACTAACTGGGCTTTTTTATGTTTCAGAAGCACTATTTAAATGTGTTGATGAATCTTTTATCTTGCATGCTTCAATTTTTGGCTTTCCATACTGCCAAAGAGGAGGAAAAAGTGCAAGGTGATTCAGATTGTTCTAGGACAAGCTAAACATCAATCTACGACTGAAGAAAGAAAATGGCTGAAACAGGACAAGATATGTGATCTAAGAAATCGTTCATAAGCAAGCATACGGCTGGATTTTAGACTTTATAAATTAATCAAAAACTTGACAGTGTTTGAAAAACAAGGGATTCTAAAGTACTGTTAATAATGATGAATGATTTGTTACATATTTCAGTTACACATCAGTTGGTATTTATTATTTACGACTCAGACAGATGCTAATTCTCCCCACAGAAACAGCTGGGGTTAGCCTTCTCACAGTTACAAAGACACATCATCCTTGTGTGATGGCAATAGCAAACATCTTATTGCTTTAAATGATCACTTTCACGTAGTGTTGAACCTGTACTGTTTGTGTACATCTTTCTAGATCCTGTAAGTAAATGGGAACATGCTAATTCAACACTTTAAAAAGCTAACTCAGCTCTGAATGTGTTGAAAGTGTGACAGAACTTTGCTGATTTAAAGGAATCAGGTACGAAACTTTGTGTAGTTTTATAAGGAAAGTAGCTGGTAAGTTTCAGGGCTGTGTGATATGATATCACCTGACAACTGAAAAATGTCTGTCATTCCATATTATCTCTATTGTTTATTTCGTGGTGTCACAAATCATCATAAATGTTTACTTTAGACGCAGCTGTCGTTGATGTTCCCAGTGACCATGGTTATAGCTGCAGATTAGAGGTTGGTTTTTCCCCCCCAAGCTGAATTACAGGACAAAAAAATTATATTATTATTAAAACCAGGACGTCCATGTGTGTGTGTGTGTGTGTGTGTGTGTGTGTGAAATAGACTCTCATTATTAGTATTATTATTTTGGATCAAAACAATGTTTTGGTAGCTTTTGGTCTTTTATGATGATTTTGATCATTTAAAACTGATATATTTATTTATTTGTGGTTTATTTATTTATTCTTTGAATTTATGGAAAATGTGCTATATCAGAATATGAGATTGTGGTCTTATCGCACAGCACAGGTAAGTTTTACTGAGCATCTTGGAGAATCAGCCACAGGTCTTCTGGAGACTTTGACTGTCACAACATCTTTTTTTTTCTCTTTTTTTTTGCAGTAAAGCCCAGGAGCCTTTTTGTTTTGTCTGAAAAGTGGTGTCATGTAATACATTGCTTTCTTTACTAACATACACACATTTTACAAACACTTCTTTTTTTTTTCTTTGGAAAAGTAATGTTTGGAAATCAAAAATGTCAGTGTACTCAATGATGCGCAAATCATAAAATAAATATCTATAACAGAATTTGTTAAAAGGCAACCCCCCCATATCCAAAACTCACTCACACACTCACAACACCTGAGCTTAAAGAGATGATCACTTAAAGAAATGACAATAAAGATATATATCTATAAAAATCAGAGTAATTTATAATATCCGATAAGGTGGGAATGAAACAGGATTAGCGTAAAGTCTCGTAAAGTGTAAAGTGATTCAGTGGTGAAGAAAGATAGATGCAGTGTAAGAGTCCACCAGACACCAGAATTCCTTCTACACTGTAAATAATTCATTAAGCATGAGTTAGTTAGATGATCTAAATTATTTGATCAATTATTTGCTCATCAAATGCCACAAATGTGTTCGTTCAGTATTAGAAGACTATAATGCAACACTAAAGGTGTCATTTCAACACACTGTATCTGTTCAGTTCAGCTGTATGGATCTGATATAAACCTGTATAAAGGTGTTCTGGTGTGAATGAGGAAAGGATCCTACCTTTCATTTCAGATGAGTTTGTGTAAGAAAAAAACAGCGCCACGTGCAGAAAAAGCAGCACTTTAGAAAGTAAACTGGCTCCATCCATCCTGATGCAGAACAGTACTGTTTAAGAAGCACTTTAATCCTGGTTTATTCAGGGGCTTTCTGAGCTTTGTGAGTGTGAACAGCTCATCTCAGGCTGTGTGGAGCTGCACTGTGGAAGGCCATAGGGGCCAAAAACACGGCAAATCCACTCCCACTTTCAGGGAGTCATTTTCAGAGAAATTAAGAAATATTCTGGCTGGATGATGCACTTGATGTGTTTCAGAATATTTTTTTTTATCCAACAGTCTCTCTTTCTCTCTCACACACACACCCTGTGTTAGATTAAAAAAAAGGGGGAGGAGCTTCAAGAGTCATTCCTCAATGAATCTCCAGGAGAGTCATGATTCATTCTGATTTGGAGTGTGATTACAAATCAGTTACTCAAGCAGTGTGATCTCCTGGCTGGTGTGAGGAGACTCAGGATGCAAGGAAGTATTCGTGAAAGAGAGCAGTGCTATCCGTATTTAGAGATTTTTCCTCCACGATTATCATGGTAATCATGATTTTCAGCATGAGCACAAATATGTAAAACTTTGAAAGAAAGACAGAAAAAAAACCCACACACAAGCTCTCATCAAATCAGTAGAGCTAACATTTTGTTTTGATAGCTTTATGTTTAAAAGCACAGAAACCTGAAATGTTGAGCACCTGTGCAGTAATGCCGTTAGTGTTTTTCCCAGTAAAAAAGGCCTTGATATATAATACAGTGTTGACATTTATTTTAAATTGAACACACACATAAGCAGGATGTGGAGGATGTGGAGACTTGGCCACATGGCCAGGCTATTCAGACTTTCTTCTTTTTTTTTTTAAATTAACAGATTATTATGTCAATCCATATCAACTTAGCTATAAACAGAGTTTACATAACTACCTGCTGGTAAAGAGCTTTATAGAAAAAGAGAAGACTTCCACAACTGACTTTAAATTTAGCAACATTGGACAAAAGTGACTCTAAATCTACCTCACAGTGATTTGTTTTTCTTTCTAACTTTTACTTCTTCCTCAGATTCGGATAGCGTATTGAATGTTTTATTTTGCTATAATGTTGTATTGGATGTCACTGCAGATTTTCTATATTTAACACATTATCCCAAAATATATTGCATAATACTTGCCACATGTGAGACGTTACTGAATATAACAGTACAGATTTGCTGTATGGGTGCAGTGTTTGCTGTTCTCTGTTTAAATGGTCACTTTCCTCTCCTAAATGAGAAACAGGAGCAGAGCCTGAAGCGATTGGTAATGGTGTCCAGACGGTGAGACCACAAGTGCTGTCATTCAAAGCTTAAGCATTTACCACTGGTTTTGCTCTCAGAGTGCAAATAAACATGTTCTAACATTTGAGCTAGTTCTCAAGATTTCAAGATTTGGGTTAAAAAAAAAAAACACAACAGTGACAACAACTACTACTGTATTGTGACATGCTGTAATGTCTAATACAATATTTAAATTGGTATATAAATTCATTTCTTCACATTTCTTTTCCACATTTTTACATCTAAAAGAACCTTAAAAAGAAAACAATTTCACTCAGAAAAGGCTCATGGATGCTTGCTCACTCACTGACACGCTCCATGCCTTCATATTAAATACCTGTAAATGTTATCACACGCTGACAAATCACAGGTTTATATTAACACTCTCGGTCTAATACATTATCATTCCTATAGTAACACATTCACAAGCCCTTGCGAGGCAGACGTTCGGATAAATAAAATGTGTGTAATTGACAAACTTTCTGTTAGGAGATGTTTATTTAGCATTTACAGAAGAGTCTCCAAAGTCAGCGCCATGTAAAGCTGAAACTTTAAATTCTACAACACAGAGGGAGATTTTTCTTTCTGTTTCTCTGTGAAGGTAAGCTGTGTTTTTAACAGACAGAAAAAGAGATTAAGAACTGTGACTGTTGTGGTATAAAGGGCAAATTGCTGAGGTATAAAAAAAAAATTGAAGACTTTGGAACATGCTATTATATGAAAATAAGCAGCTTCAGGCTAGTAAGAGTAACTCTGCTTCACGTCACGTCAAACAAGCAACATACTTACTTACGTACTGTTGTTTATACTGTTTTTATAATGCTCTCAGTCTTTCATTAGCTTATTTATATGGATTATTCCCTGGGTATACAATAAATCATAGCAATCACATGCTGAAATTTAATTTAATTAATGCTAATTTAATGGATTTATTCAGGGGGATTTTGCTTCTCAGCTGTTTTTGTGATTTTTATCAGTGATTTTGATGAACTTAACCTAATTCAGAACCAAACCTAATCTACTAGCTAATAACACTTGCTAGAATTTAGTGAAAGTATGTTCAAGATTTAGTATAAAAAACATAAATAACATAAACCAGAAATGATGTTATTACACTGTCATTCTGAAAGCCAGGCCTCTTAGCTAATCCCTCGAGTGACTGTACAAACACACACACACACACACACACACACACACACACACACACACACACACACACCTCCCTCATGAGATATAGCATAATGAGTGTAACATTCTGGAAATCTGCCAAAAGTGACAATAACTCAGCTTAACTTGAAAATCAGGAATTATTATTATTATTATTATTATTAAGACTTTGACATTTCCTTTTTCTTCTGTGGCATTTTTAACAATCGAAATCTAAGATATTTTGTATTCGATCTATTTTAAGGTGTTTTATGTTGTGTACACTGTATATCTGGAGTGTGTTCTGCATTTGAACGCATTTTAATTAAATATATTTTAATATGTTGATCAGCCCAGACATGTTGATCACCCTTCCTTTCACTGGTTAGAGGACCGTGTACACCGTGCAAACTAATCCACAGCAGCAGTAAGCGCTTTATCCTTGTCAGTGCCATGGTGGATCCGGAGTCTATCCCAGGACTACTGGGTGTGAGGTGCGAATATGACCTGGATGAGATGCCAGTGCACGTGCACACCAGGGGTAATTCCACATACCAGCGTGTTTTTGGACAGTAGGAGGAAACCCAGATGGAGACAAACTCGGCACAGACAATAACCGGAGCTCAAGCTCAAACCAGAGACCATGCTGCCCGCTGTGCCACCGTGTGTGAGATATGACCCTGTAAATCTCACACACCCTGTGAGCGTCTAGACCAGATGGAATGATAATTGGTCTTCATACTGAAGAGAAAGATGAGGAAGTCCTTCAGGCTGTCTGACCTACATGAGTAAGTGTCCTTTCAGCACTGCACTTTTTGAACTTTTTCTTGTTCACTTCTTATCTCACAGATCTCTCACTTATTTTGTATATCCAATCTGCTGAATAGTATTAATGATCCACTTACATGAGAAAACCTTGGTCTGGGGCTCTTGAGTCTGTCAGTGAGCTCATGTATACAATGTGCTACTGCCACACAAAAACATTAAGCAGGCAGAAACTTGAGAAGATGCAGTGCAGGCTTTGTGAAGTTTTCTGAGGAGATGTTTAATTAACACTTACGGAAGGAGTCTCCAGTGTCACGGCGTTGTAACAGTCAGACATAAGCTGAGTTACTCAGTAATTAATTTCTCAGTAACATAACAAGCTACGTTCATGTCTTTAAAAGAGAGGGGAAAAATAAGCCTGGTCAGGGAATGATTGTTCTTTGCTGCTATTATGTAAGCGACGAGAGCAACTCCACAACATTAAACATGACTAGAAACTGATTTTTTTTTAAAAATGTTGTTAATAAATAAAAAACAGCATTTACTGTTAAGTGCTGAGGAGTGAAAGACTTCAAGGTGGGTTTTTTAATATAAAAATAATCAGCGTCAGGGTGGTGGGCGGGGCTGTGCTGTCTGTGTGGGAGGGGCATGCGCTGTCAATCATAGCAACATTAGCCAATCAGCAGCACCTATGAGCTTATGTATGCAGAATATGGCGGACAGCGCTTTCCTCTGAGTGTGTAATGCGGCCTGTGACATTTCATGGAGGAAGCATGTGATTATTTATTATTATCCATATTTATGTCATCCATTGAAAATACAAAGCTTTACACCCTGACCACTAAAAAGATATTGGACTGGAAAGTTACCAAGCGCTAATTTATAATATCACCTGTCATAATTGGACTAAAAGATTTCTGTGCGCTTCTAGAAAGTTCTGTTTAGATCATGGTTTTGTGGTGAGTTCATATACTTTGTAAGGCATTACGGCACGATGACATGATTATGCTGTACATCATCTTGTCAAGTACAGCACCGTTTTTAATCTATTTACCACCTGTTACCCTGGAACGAGTTCATGAGAAAAATGAGAGAATAAACTCTACTGTACTGTAAGACTGAAAGTGTATTTTCTTAGGATTGGATAAATATTTATATTAAAGATATCTTGAAAAAAATATGATCAGATGCTACACATTTATAACACTCAGGCGAAAACCTGAGGATGAAATGTTGATGTTAACTGTCGAGTCGTCGCATTTACAGGAACTGTGCTTGTTTAACGATGGTGAGGATGTGCATGAGGAGCTAACAGGAACTATACAGCAACAGTAAAGAGATTTACAGCAAGATTTTAACTTTGTGTCATAAAAGTCACACAGCAGAGCTCATATGCTGACATGTGATTGTTAAGTGTATGACAGCGTTAACATTAGCTACCATAACGTCCTAGGTCTGTGCTAAGCTGCTCTGGTTAGCATATGGTTTATTTTATTTTATGACACTGTAATAATGCTTCTCGCATGAAATTTGTACTGTTCGAATGGTTAAAATTCATGAGAACATTCCTGCTAGGAAGCCGGGAAATATGGGAAATATTAACTAGCCACAGACTAACGCTAACAATCTAATTATCTAATGCTAATGTAAGGAAGGAATGAGAGTGGAAATAGACAAATCTGTCAGTTATGTCAGTGGGTCATTCCATGCAAAATCAGACAGAATCTAGGAGGTTTGTTCCTGCACGTCTCAGACTTCCTTCATACCTTTTGTATTTGTTTTTTGGGACCTAAAACTAAATTAGCTGCAGTATTTCAGTATAATTTTAATATTTTCATACTTTTTCACCCCCTGAAATATTTTATAATATCTGGTCCATAAATGTCTTATCTGGGAAGCCATGTTCAGGGTTTTTCAGAAATATTAGTCTGAGCCTCATGAAAACTGGTGGAGATGAAAAAAGGCATGTTTTCTCATTTTCCTAATACTCAGAAGACAGTACAAAATGTTAGTGGTGATTTTACGGGGTGATGAATGTGGGAAAATCTCCGAACGTGAGTGATACTGGGGGCCACAGGATCCATTTTTAATGGTCACAGATGACGTAAGTCACAGCATTTTCATAAGCTACATTATTTCATTGGCCTTGTATCCAGAAATGATGCTACCAGGTTTTTGAGTTATTAACCATGCAGCAATGGGTCATTTTTCTGATCAATTTTAAAAGCGCAGAAAGTTATGCTGACATAGAAGTAGGAACAGGACAAGTTGTGTGACGTATGTAGATTAACACCTAGAAATTTGCAATGTCCTTCTAAATAGTCTTCATGGTAAAAAACAATAAGATATGAACCTGTTATTGACATTTCGCAGCAAAGTTACAGGGTTAATTATTTGCCTGGACTTAATTTTAATTCAATTACCTGTTTTCTAGGCTGTGCATAATTTTTTACAAAGTAAAAGTAAACGTTCTATACATATGTAACTGGAAATGAAATAATATTAGTCTACAGATCTAAAATTGTAGATTGCATAGTTTGCAGAAGTCCTGCAAAAGATTTTCATAAAATAATGAGTGAAGAGAATTAATACCTTTAAAATGACATCCACAGTTTAGTAACAAAAATAAAAACAATAGTGTCAGTATTGTATATACGCCTGTATGATGAGCATGGTTCGTCTGCTAACCAACAGCTGTGTTAACGGAAAAGAAGTCTTTATCATTCTCGCTCGGCTAAATATTTATCCATCAGCTCTCCTGGTTAGGTCTGTAATGAGCAGATGTGTCATGACAACATTATGGGCTTTGGAACGAGACGAAAGTTTCTGAATAAGGAACATGTCATGGAGGAGTCCAGCTTGCGAGCTTTTCACTGTTTGGAAGCGAGGGGAAAGTGAGGTAATGTGTATGTTACTTAGCTAAATGCAACCATGGAGACATTTTCTTTCAACCAGAAAATGTTCTCTGCAAACATACATACGTATCTCTCAGACAGAATGGCCGCTGTTTTAAATATCATATCGGTCACTTCCCTCTGAAATCCTCACTTAATCTTAAATGCTGTTCTACTTCTTTATTGGATTTCCGTTCAAGTAAAGATGGCTAGATGAGCTTTAGACTATAGATTAAATCAGCATTACTGTAGTGGCATGTTTTACCCAGAAGGCATTGCGCTCCGATGCAAGCTCTTTTTTTCGAAGCTGCATGATTTCAAATGTCATAACAACAAGTTTTCCTTAAAGACTTAATGATACTAAAGAACTGTGAAGCAAGCATGTACCAGTGCTAGTCACTAGCTGCACTTTAAATAGAAGTAAAAGCTACAAATATTCAGCATTTCTGTCTGATCAGAACTTTGTTGGCATCAGAGTGTATAACTGACAACTGACCTTCCTCAACAAATTAATGTGTTTGATGTTTCTTTTGTATTCTGTACATATTTCTAACAGCACTGTGTTCACGGAAAGCGGTAAAATCAAGTAAGGTTGCAGTTTGTATTACTCCACTTCTACTTCCTCCTTCCAGCTACTGATCAACAGAGCATTACACTGCAATGAGCAGAAGGGGCACACACACACACACACACACCCACGCACACACACATATATATATATATATATATATATATATATATACACTACCAGTCAAAAGTTTAGACACACCTTCTAATTCAATATTTTTTCTTTATTTTTATGACTCTAAAAGAGACTGGATAATGATGGACTGTTGTTTCTCTTTACTTAGTTGAGTGGTTGTTGACAAAAGTTTATTAGTGGAATTTCTTTCCTTCTTAATGCATTTGAGAGCAACAGTAAATAGTAAATGATAAAAATACAGTAAACA
>JAQMYM010000021.1:2253145-2272609 GCA_030014255.1 Parauchenoglanis ngamensis
GATCAGACAATCACATGGCAGTGGCTCGGTGTATAAAATCATGCAAATCCAAGTCAAGAGCTTCAGTTAATGTTCACATCAAACACAATCACCAGAATGAAAAAAGTCTGATATCTTTTTTTTTTTTACCCTGACATGGATGATCAGAATCTGCTGATCTCCTGAGAATTTCACTCACAGCAGTCTCTAGAGTTTACACAGCATGTTGGCTCATGACTGGACCTGCATGATTTAATGTAATGTGCTGCCGCCACATGATTGGCTGATTAGATAACTGCATGAATGTGCAGGTGCACAAGTGCTCCTAATAAAGTGGACGGTCAGTGTATATCTAAATGTTATGCTAATTATGTCTAAATATTAGTTATACTTTATCTGTGGTCACTGTGTATCATGTTCACACTTTGAGGAGAGATTGAAAACAGCACATACGTGCGCGCACACACACACACACACACACACACACACACACACACACAGAGTGACCTCTGGTTCTTTGCTTGTCTTTGGGTTTTCTTTTCCATCCGGGTGGAGCCATGATAGCCAGTGAGTAGTGGCTGAGTGACGCCCTTCACTTCACACTTCACTTCGCCTACATATTAGTGTGGAACGATGGTGAGGAATTCATCCAAATCTGGCTGCTCAAAAATCAGAAACAGCCAGCCGTGAACAGACAGCATGTTTACAAAAAGCTGCACAGACATCTTTTTTGACCTGCATTGCTAAAACTTCAAATATGCCTACTTACTTTTGGACCACATTGGCTCAGAACACACTCACCGTTCCCATAACTTCAGGCCCAGCTGGTAGAAATGGGCTTGCAGGTCTACGCTCTCCCTCTCTTTGAAGAAGGTACATAGTAATTAGGCTCAATTTTAGCATCCACATCATCTTATTTACTGTCTGAGTGTATTTATTTACTTTTAACTGCAAGCACAGCATCACTACCAGCACCCATTAATGAAAATACACCAAATGACATGGTGACACTGGTTCTGATTTCTTCCTAGCCAAGTCTGTAGACTCGTAGCCACAGTCATTTTAGGTGATTACACAGAGTGAAACATGCCCTAGAGGTGTAATTTATTCAAGCCTGCAGCTCTGACACATCCAGAACATGTCATCAGTGCTGACTGAGAAGATGCATGTAAAATACAATTGTGCCAATACACATGAACGAGGTGGAGAACTGAGACTTTCTCCATCATGTATATTTTAAAATGCCTTTTTAGGAGATACTAGAAGTGAACAGACTAAGCATAGAGTGTCCAATCAACATCAAAATTGCACATCGGGACGAACAGAACCTTAAGAGTGATTTGAAGGAAAGAGCTGGTCAAACTAACATGCTTCCTATTTGGAAAGAGTGAGCATGATTTCAGACACGGAACTCACTAATAGTGTTGAAATTTTTGTCTTTCAGTGAGAGTGTATGTGTAATTTTTCTATCACTACTACGAGACCATGTGCTATAACTTGCTACCGTAATGGTTTCATAAAAGTAACGCACAGAGGTTGTAAACTTTTTTCACTCTCCGATTCAATAACGTGCCCTCACGTACTTAAACATAAAGTTCTAAATATTTGTCTCAGTTTTCTATCAGTGGAGCACTTCTGGATATATCTGGATAGCCAGCTAAACTAGCTAATTCACCTAGCTAGTTATCTACAGTTAGATAATGTATGCACACAGACTCCATGTTTCAATGCAATGCATCTGGCTGGTTTCTTCATTTCATGTTTGTGTTTACAATTTTGGGATTAGAAATAAGCTCCACCATAAGCTGTACAGACTTGTCTCTACTTTGATTTTAAACATTACTCCTGAGGTATATGTCGTTTCAGCTCAGACAGCGGAGCCTGTTGGAGAAACGCGTCAGTCTTGTGGATTGTAATTCACCTCACAGCCAGCAGAGAGCTGTAATCATAACAAACTTCTCCTTTTTGCTGCTACTTTACAGCCTCAACAAATAAATCAGTAGCATTGATTTTCAGCTGTCTCTTCTCAGTGAGTCAGATCATATGACTCAGCTCACAAGAAAGAGTTGACTCTTTCAGTGACTCATTTAGGTTGGTTTTTTTTCTAACTTTTGTGATATTTCTACCTGATTGTTCTTTTTTGCCTAACTATGGTTAATGTTATTTCATGAACTCTTGCTTTGCCTTCTGATTTACAAAATAGCATTACATTGCAAGGAATTTGATAAAATCTATTTAAACATGCACTACAAAATATTGCATGTGTGTGTGTGTGAGAGAGAGAGATAAATAAATAAAGTCAAGACTTTTGCACAGATGTGTGTGAGGTATTATTTGATATTGGATAAATAATCGTATGATGCATTGTATATCACACAGCAGCCTATTATTTCATGTCTTAGACACAGTGCACTTGAGTGGGCATCATGGGGATAATGTCCAGACAGGTTAAGATGGAAATAGTAATTATACCAGAGAAATTGTGTGTGATTATTACAATCCTCTGTAACTTATACAGTGAGTAAAATGTCTCAGTATTGGACATATCCCACACAACATAGGGTGCACTAACTTTTATTTAGTACCCCATTCCTCCAAGTGTATTTGACTTGTATGAATTATACAACGTCTAAATAAGTAACTTAACGTTTGAAACAGTTTCTCTTTTTCTTTATAGTGTATTACAGAGACAGTTGAGTCACTTCAGGAAAGAACCCTTTGTTCAGGACATTTTTTCTCTCTCTCTCCTCCTTGTTTCTTTCCGGCAGCTGCTGTTCACTCGCCCGTCTGCCGTGGTGCACGAGGTGTTCACGCGCCGCTGCTGAGCGCGGATTGGACGGAGACGACGCAAACAACGCGGCTCAGCCAATGGCAGAGGTGTGCACGTGCTAGCCACACGCAGAGCACAGCGCTCGTTCATGAACAAGCGGTGGTAAACAAGCCGAAGTGCGTGTGAATCATTGGCTAGTATAAAAGGCAAGGCTAGCGCAGTGAAGGCACAGCTCTCAACAAAGATTTGGTGATCCTATAGCATGCACAGTAGACGCAGGGTACTGACTTTAGAGAAAACAATACCGCAGTCGCGGGCGTGCCGGTCGGTCACTCTGCTTCACATATTACACTGTGTCTGGATTAGCTCTATTTAGGCGCGCGCGACTCGAGGTTAACGCGTTTAAAGCGAAGGTTGTGTGCAGAGTACGAGTTGATAATACAACGCAAAGATGGTAGCGATGACCAAAAGAGTGAAGGTCTTCCAGGTCGTTTTCAACGATCCGTCAAAGGTTTTTTACTGCAGCGGGGATAAAGTGGCCGGAAAGATCGTGGTCGAGGTGAACGAGATGACACGGGTCTCTGCGATGAAAGTGCTCGGCGTGGGCTGCGCTAAAGTGGATTACGCGAAGGGCAAACAGAGATGTCGGCAAGAAATCGACTACCTAAAGTATGAAGAAGTGGTTCTGCTGGACGACCATCCTTCAGGTAAGAGGATAAAAACAACAACGCACCCGTCCACACACACACGAGAAAACCATCAGCGTGCGCGTGCTCGTGCGTCGCCATGGCTACCAATCTATAGTGCACACTACCCTACTAGGTAGTACGGCTACCTTTGCTTGACCCGTATTCTGGAGCGCGTATTAGCATTCTAAACAGTATGATAAAGCCTTACTATAGTAAAGTATGCTAGCTACTAGCTAAAAATGTATAATTCTGTTTTGTTTAGCAGAGTAGAGTTAGACTCGGCTAGTATTTACACCCTTTACAACACCCTTTAGCTAGGTATGTGGTTGAAATGTTTATTTGTAATACACAAAATGATATCTTTTCCAGAAATGTCTGATAATTAGCTTACTAGCTAGAATAAGTGAGAATGGGAGCTAACTATATATATCCATGTCCTAGATAAGTGTCTTATAATAACTTTGCAATTATTAACACAATGTCTATCTTCTCCACAGACTCTGATGGATCGGTCATCCTCAGGCCGGGAAACAAATACGAATACACATTTGGTTTTGAGCTTCCACAGCAAGGGTGAGCATCATTCACACACCGCAGTGAATTTGTTTCCCATGCATGGATGCTGTAGGGCTTTTGGAGATATGACACAAAGAACACACTGTACTAACGTCCTGTTTTCCCATCCGCAGGCAACTTGTGTCTTCATACCAGGGAAAGTTTGGTAGTGTGCAGTACTACGTTAAAGCCTTGATGGAGAGGGCGTCTCAGGCTACGCTCGAGTGCAAGAAAAACTTTGAGGTTGAAGAGCCCCTGGATGTGAACACGCCAGACTTGCTGGTGAGAGACATACAAAAAGAGTATTATATCATCAAGTGCCATGTTATTGTTGTCATATTCATGTAGCTTGAAGTGCCTAGCTGACTGGCATGTATATGTTTACAGTCTCCTGCAGGCGGCATGAAGGAGAAAAAGGTCACCTGCATGTTCATCCCTGACGGCCAGGTGTCCCTGAATGCCAAGATCGACAGACAAGGCTTCTGCGAAGGAGAAGAAATCTTCATCGATGCCAAGTTTGAGAACACCTGCTCACGCATCGTGGTACCCAAAGCAGCCATTGTGGCCAAGCAGACGTACCAGGCCAATGGGCACACCAAGGTGTTCAGGCAGAAGCTCTCCTCAGTTCGGGGGAATCACATCATCTCAGGGATGTGTGACGCGTGGCTTGGGAAGACCATCCGCGTTCCTAAGATCAAACCCTCCATTCTGGCTTGTGGGATCATCCGCGTCGAGTACGCCCTCATGGTAAGTGTTAGCATTTTACGTAACCTGACAATAAAAGCCACTTGACTTGACTTGACTTGACTTAACAATGGAAAGGATCGTTTCATGTGCAAATTAGCATGCTAACTAACCGTTTCTTGTGATTTCAGATCTACATGCACATTCCAGGCAGTGAGAAGCTGATCCTGGAGCTGCCCCTGGTCATCGGCACAGTGCCCTACAGTGGCATCAGCAGCCGCAGCAACAGCATGAGCAGTCAGGAGAGCACAGCCTCCTCCAGCTGGGTGTCCCTGCGCATGCCATCCTCATGTCCACCTAGCTACTGCGACGTGACGCGTGACATCCGCATTGACCAGCCGCGCACGCCGCTGCTGGACGACTACGACGGCGGGGACAGTCCCATCTTCATGAACAGTCCACAGTTCAGCTTCCCTCCACTTCCACCCTACTCAGAGGTGAGTCTTGATCTGTTACTTGTGAGTGCTAGTTTCACGCCAGCTAGCAACGCTGCTGTATAACAGTACTTGCATTTATCTCCAAAAACCAAAAGTTTTAACACAAGTTTAACATGTTTACAGGTGGATGAAGAATACAACGGCAACGCCCGCATGCTTCCAGTGTGTTGAGCAGCTTCCCAAACTGATACCTTTCCCAACCAAGCCGGTCTCCCCTCTCACCATTCAGGAAGCTTCCCGAAGCCGAGTTAGAAGTCTGACTAAGAGGTGAAAGTCGGACGAAGAGGATCCAGCGTCCTGGGTATTCCGTATCTGTGCTGGGACGCGCTATCAAAGCTTTCCGAGCAAGTGTTGTGAGCTTTCAGGGACTGAACGAGTGCACGTTCAACTTCAAGTTGTCCATCTTTAGAGATTCTTGCTGATCTGAGGCTTTTAGTTACTCTGAGACTCTCCCTGAAAAAAGGGCGCAAAGCAACTTCCGAGCTTTTAGATCTTCACCTGCTATGAATCATTCTCTAGAAATCCTTTATTGTAGGGGACTTTATTTGAGGAACTGTTTGATTTTATATGGAGCAGTGTTTAATGCGACTGTTTCTTCTGTAATAATGCACTTTCAAACGTGTGCAGTTTGGGTCCCGACTGCCTGAAGAGACTACTCCTGCATTAACTTTATCATTATTATTTTGTCTTCCACTTTTGTGTTGCTTCCTCCTGTGTGAGTTGTACATCACAAAAGCTCCACTGATGCACTGCGTGTTTGAACGTGGGCTTTCTTCCTTAGCGGGCCAAGAGACACCCTGACAATAAAAGTGCCAAAGTTGGGGTGCTTATGTTATTTAGCCAGATCAGGAAATGCACTGTGTTCTTGAATGTTACTGATATCTCTTTATTTTTTCCAATGATTGCCTTTCATATCGAATCTAATGAGATTGTATGATGTATTGCTCGTTTCGGATTTTTGTATCATAAATTATGTTTTTGTATCTGAACCCTGTGGGTTACTTTTCAATAAAAGGATAAAAATCTTACACTTTCTTTCCATGTTCTTTATTTAAAGTGTTAGATTATGATGACAAAATATAATCCATGTTAATTGGCTGTTCACGCGCTCTTAAATGATGACCTATAGATGAACGAAGAGAACATACTGACAAGCAAGAGAAAGAAATGGAGGGGAAGGAATGGTTTCTCACTCCACTTATCATTTGTTCAATTTAATATTAAAAACATATTTTCTCACTTCTCTTGTTAATTAACATACACAGTACCATTGAATAATTATCATTTTAAAGTTACACAACTTTGCTACATTCAAATTTTCCGTTTTTTTTTTTACCTCTTCACAACTTTATGCCGTTATCACGCTAGTTATTTCTCAAGAAAACCTGAGTGTTGAAAGCTATGTTCACATTATCTGGCTAAAGTGACTCAGATCAGATTTTTTGCCTTAATCTGACACAGATCTGATGTTTTCAAGGCTGTGTGCACAGAAATCTGATCTTTTCGATTCAGATCCACATTTATCCCTACTTCGGATACGTATCCAACTCGTAGCCACGCAAAGTGAATGAGAGCGCTCAGATCAGAATACATCTGGCTTTTTTTCTAGCAGATATGTAAGGATAGATCTTATGTATAATGTTAGTGTGTTGCACATCTTATATAGTGCTGTAAATGTAGCCTCACTAGCTAATATTACACTTAGCTGTTCAGTGTCGTGGGACTAATTTGACATTTCCATTTATGTAAATTAGCACATATTCTATGAAATTGTGGGACTTGAGCACAACACAAACCACTTCTCAATAAAGGCTGAAGTCAAAGAGTGCTTATTAGCCTTATTTACAGCCAAGCCTAGTTTGATTGCAGAAGATTTAGAGTTGAATTGAAGTTTTTTCTTTCGATTTAGTTGAAAAATTGAAGTGCACCTTGCTCTTCGTTGCCTTTCGGCTCTCTCTCGGTCCTTGTTTTCTGATTGAAAATTGATAATCCAAATGGACTGAACCAACTACAGGTAGCGTCTCAGATTGGCAGTCGCGGAAGACGTTTTCAGATCCTTTACTCAATTAAATGTAAAGGATCTTCTCCTTTGATTTTCTTCCAATCACGAATCCTGTGAATCAGTTTCTATGACAACAAGCATAACTGAGACAGGCTGGGTTTTTTTTTTTTTTCATTTTTTGAAATTTGTTTCACTTACTTGTCCTCACAGGCCTGTGGAAGCTGAGTAAGTGGACCTCCAAGGCCCTTTATATTTGAGTCGCCCTGCTATAAAGGAAGCATAACTCTTCATGATTTTCACTGGACAGGAAGGGGCTGAAAATCTGTAATCTTTAAAGAAACTAGTAACTAAAGCTGTCAGAGAAATGTAGTGGAGTAAAAAGTACAATATTCACCTCTGAGATATAGCGGAGAAAAAGTATAAAGTTGCATGAAATGGAAGTACTCAAGTAAAGTACAAGTAGCTTAAATGTGTACTTAAGTACAGTACTTGAGTAAATGTACATAGCTACATTCCACCATTGATGAGTGTAGTGTCCTAATGGTGCATGCGTGTGTGTGTGCGTGTATGTGTGTGAGAGAGAGAGAAGGACCCGTCAGGAATCGTCCCAACTTTCTGATGAAAATGTCAGAAAATTCCCAGTTCTCCCCTGTCATTTGCGGAATATCCGAATACCTACATGTGATGTCGACTGATATTGATGTACAGTATTGAGGTCATAGTTGCTCTTAATACAGAAGGGATTAAATACCAACAGAACACTACAGTAGTGACTTATGTTAACATGAGCTGGATCTGATGACTGAAAAAGCACTTTTTTCCTCATCTTCAGCCTCCATTGTTTTTTTAATTTTATGATGAAATACGTTATTTACATTTTTACATAAAAGCCCCAGTAACTGCTTCAGTTCTGTAGCTGATCCACACACAGACACACACATACTTGTACTTCTATCTTTGCGAGGACACTCACTGATGTAATGCATTCCCCAGCTCCTTACCCTAACCTTAACCATCACAACTAAATGCCTAACCCGAACGCTTACCCCAACCTAAACCTAATTCTAACCCGAACACTAAAACCAAGTCTTAACCCTCAAACAGCCCTTTGAAGAAGTGAGAACCAGCCAAAATGTCCTCTCTTCCCAAAAATGCCCTCCCTCTGTCAGTTAAATACGTGTTATGATTGTGTGTACGGACGTCAGAGACGGCGTGAGACGACACTGTGATGGGTTTATGGAGATGTATTTTCAGATGGACCTCCATGTGCGTCACTTGACTCATGTAAGGGCACATTTGTGTGTACATGCACGTGTGTGTGTGTGTGCGAGAACGTGCTTCTCTGCAACAGCAAGAACTGAGATAAGCCTGATGTTGTTTATCTCACATTTTCACATTTCACCTTTTGAAAGCATTGAAAAATTATATATTGGGAAACAAAAATATGGAAAAATTAGTGGTGAATATTCATTTTATTTAAATACATTTTATTTCAATTTTAACTTCCTATTCCACTGGTGGGTGATTTTGATTGTTTTCTACATTTATTTCTGGAAAGAAGCAAAATGATCTAATAAATCAAATTAGTAAACCTGTAGAGAAACTGGACTGATGAAGGTATTAAATATACAGTAGGTCATATTCATATGAATAGTGAGTAATCAATAATTCACTATCTCTACAAATATTGATATGAGGTTCATAAAGAATGCCGTAACGATGATATCTAATCCTGCAGCTACTGTTTATAACCCGTCATGTGACCGTGTCTGTCAAACATTGAACAGATCAGAAGCCAGAACCAATGTGGTCATTGAAATGAAAATGATTTTGGCTCAGTTCTGCTTTATTATGTATTAGGATCACACTCCTCATACTGTATACTGGTGTCTTAAATATCAGAGAGAGAGAGAGAGAGAGAGACAGACAGACAGAGAGAGAGAGCCAGACAGACAGAGAGAGAGAGACAGACAGACAGAGAGAGAGAGACAGAGAGGAGTTCAATAAGCTCCAGTAAAAGGCCTGATAATGCAAATATTGTCAAAAATATTTAGTGTGATTGCGCAATCATTCATTATTATCCCTCAGACCAATTTTTTTCCAGCAGTTTTCATCATATTGCCCCCAAACTAACTTCAACTCATACATCTTGTGCCCAAATACCATGCTTGTATACAGCTATGGGAAAGAAGCACTCGTTCTCTCATTTTCCTGTCGTTTCTCCCCCCATTGAAATGAGCAGTTTTCGGAATCAAAATCGTCCTGCTCAGTCTCTCTTCATCACAGAGCCACCAAACTCTACATGATCAGACAAAAAACCCCACACATACATGAAATCAGCTATGACTTGCATTCTTCTTCTTCTCACTTTTCGTCCATCCATTTTTCGCCCGTTGACTTCAATTCATTTTTTCCCCATTGAAATGAACTGCGTTTCATAATCAAAGTCTTTCTGCTCAGTCACACTTCATCACACAGCCACCAAACTTGATTTCAATGCTCGGACGGCCTCGCTCGACACACATTAAATCCATCCACAGTTGGATTATGTTAATAAGATATGACCAAAGGCAGTGAATTTAACCTGAAATCATTTCTGGAGGTTTAACAAACATGTTAATACAGAGTTTAAAAACATCTGACTGGGAGTGTATTTATTTACAAATGTAAGAGTGATTACTAACCGTGGATTTCAATCATATACAGTTGAATTTGATTCAGTGTCTGATGACATACAGTATCAGTCAAAAGTTTGGGCAACTAATTCAGTGGTATTTCTTTATTTTAATTACTTAAAAGACACTTCATATCTGAATGTAATGATGTTCTGTCATTTCACTTTACTTAGTTCTGTACATTGTACACCACTGTACTGTACACCAACACTACCTCCACACAACACAACTGATGATCTCAAACACATTAAGAAGGCAAGAAATTCCACTAATGAACTTTAGACAAGGTTCTCCTGTTAACTGAAAAGCGCTCCAGGTGACGACCTCACGAAGTTGGTTAAGATAATGCCAATAGTGTGCAGAGCTTTATCCAGGTAAACTCTGTGAAGCTACTGTGAAGAATCTAACATATGAAACATATTTTGTTCTTTTTAAACACTTTATTGTTTACCACATAATTCCATGTATGTTATTTCATAGTTTGATGTCTTCAGAATTGTTCCACAATCTAGAAAATCATCAACTTAAAGAAAAACCTATGAATGAGTAGGAGTGTCCAAACATTGTATTGTACTGTGGATTTACGAATTAATTTGGTTCAGGCTTTACATTAAAAAATAAAGCAACCCACAGGCATCTGCAGGCATCTGGAGCATTTACAGACAAATATTTGGAGTCTGGCTGTAAACGTAAACCCTGCATGATTGTGCACGTAGTCACGTACACGTCGTTGACCTTTGAACTGTGTTTAAATACAGAACTACTTCTTAGGAAGCCTACACAGAGGAGTTAAGGGTCAAAGCCAGGCGAGCTGTTTGTACAGACGAGTCACTTTTTGTGGCTTTAGGAGTACCGAACTTGATCACAATGCTAGATTCACTTCTTCTTAGTCTTAATCGTTTTATCACACTTCTTTTTGTCAGCACTTAAACTGAAGTTATGTTGCTTCTTTGAGACAAATTGTCGTTGTCATGTCTTTGTCGATAGCTGTGTTTCCTTTAACTTGTTTAATGCACGATTTGGAACTGCGGGCTAAAAAACGAGGAATGGAAACACGTTTTTTGGCACACTGGAAGCACAAACCATTCAAAATTGTGTTTTGTCAAAATTAAAAAAAAATATTATTCCATTTTGCGTAAAGCTACAATGGAAACTCAGTTACTGACTGCACTAGTCATCTATTTGCATATTTTGCAAAATGGTAACAGTCCATATGAATAAACAATAGAGAAGAGTAGAGAAGCCCATTAGTTACATTGATACAAGTTCATCAATGTTCATCACCATGTTCTTCTTTGGAAAATGTCCTCACATGCAATAATTAATAATAAAATATGCATGCAACAGTAATTTTAATATTGGTAAGTTTTATTTATAGTGCGCCTTTTCACAGACCCAAGGTCATTCAACATTAAAAAATATACAAAATAAAATAGTATACAAGATAAACGTATATGTAAACACATACAGTGTCTACATTTGAACGAAAATAGACAAGTGGCAGCTTTTTCCTCTTAAGCACCTTGTGGTCACCATAAAACCCTGCATATATGTGTGCAAAAAATCCATAACCTTCAGCCTGGACCTCAGTATCCTCAACGCTAACTACAGCCGTGCCTGGTGAAACAACAACAGTGGCACAGGCTGCTGCTTTACCCTGTAATTAGTAATCTAGCATGAGAGTTCAGCACAACTGGCTTTGTCTTTCTGCAAAACTGAGGTCATGTCCATGCTAAAACATTTTAATTTTAAAATGCATCACTTGTGCTACATTTACACCTGGAGCCCATACTACTCTGGAGTTTTCAAGCCCCTGAAACAGAGAGTTTTGGAAACGCTGCTGGCCCCATTTTAGTTTAAAAACATTTTAGTGTGGACGAGGGAAAATGGAGGCTTTTGGAAACGATGACACAGACACCCGCGTTCGCTTCCTGAGAAGTAAACAAACAGCATCAGCCTCGACTCCCAGTGGTGAGTGCAGCATGGATAACGAATTACAAGCGTTGCTGACCTTGTTGTCTTTGCTAGCAGCTGTTGTGCAGTTAAATTCTGCATTTTATAATGCTACAACTGCCTACGTGTGCAGGAGGCCAGGTATTATTCTTATCACGTGCTGTACAACTAAGCAACCAACTGCAGGGTAGACAAACTGCTTCCTGTTTATATCAGCACGCACACACCCAGTGTACAATGGCCATGTGAATGGCCATGTGATATGCTTTTTCAGGTGTTCTAATATGGCCAGAGATTATGTTTGCTACGAAGCTTAAACACTCGTCTAGACGCAGATTTTATAACCTGCTGGGATTAATGTGGACGTAGCCCAAGTCTTGTTTTGATGACAAAAAATTCTTGATATGGAGAATTATTTCAGGCATCCAGTGTGTTTAGAAGCCGTTGCACAGGATGTGGCAATCTTCAGGCGCCCCAAGCTGGCACTAATGATTTGACGTCAGCTTATTGCTTCAAAGCCTTACAGCTACCTATTTAGCCTAAGGTTACTTATCTCACCACCACACCCAGATCTTGTGGACAGTTACATCAGTGAATATTTCTCTCTGAAACCTGAAACTAGGCGGTTCTCTATGGTGTTAATCTGTGCCTGAGGCTAGGTTTAGTTATACCATTATCTCACAAACTGTTCCCAGGATTTATTTTGCATATTTTGTCTATAAATCCTGTTCAGACATTCTGCTGATGTTGGGCTTCACAGGCTTTTAAGTTGGGCTTTAAACTTGACTTGACACATGTGTATTCAGCTAATTTAGATTTATATACAGTTGTTCTAGTTTTATCCCATCAGAGTGTCTTCCATGTGTGATTATCTGATGCAAAACTGCATATTTAGCCTCAGGCTTCTGATATCGCGGCCCACTGGTTACAGTTCCTGATACCTGAAACCAGCCATGTGTATTAATAGTAATAATATTCCACAGCACACACTAATATTCAGCAGAGAACAAACAGTTCAAGATAAAACTTTATTGTTTAGTGAGAAATCAGTGTATACGCAGCATACACAAAAGACAAGGCATCAATATGCATAAGAATTAATGTAAGAATAAACTAAAGATAAATTAAGATAAAGTAAAAAAATAGACAATATTACAAAATAAAATTACATGCATGCAATTCAATATAATAATTATATCTAAATCAATTTAGAAAAAATATTTAAAAATATATATATATATGAATAGCACAGATATAATAATAGTAAACCTAAGATCATGTACATCTCTAGCTGTGCTAAGGTGCAAGGAGGACAGCCACAATTTGTGTACTTATTTAGCATGTAGTTGGCTATTACACAACATTCCCTTACAGTAGAGTCCTTACTCTATTCACGGATATCAGAACCTGAGCTGAAAGTATTTCACACGCTGCTCGTCATGTAACTTTAGTCTGATAAATATTACCTCAACAGCTGGGCCCTGAAATTTATGACCCCTTAATTAACTTTGGTAATCATGAGACGCGGCATGTTTACGGTTCAGCGTTCCTGTGAGTCGTATGTGTAGCATTTCTTGGAAGCCGACCGTGCAGTATTTACCATCAGAGAGTCTGTTTGTTTACTGGAGGAGAAGATGGGCGTAGATCAGCGTCTCTTACTCAGACTTCCTGCTTTAAATACATCCGATTTAACACGCCAGTTTATTAACACGACATTTAAGAGGGTGAAATCAGTGTTAGGCTGTTCATCTTTTATGTTCCATTTGTTTCATGTGCTACTGATACTGAAAATTGTACATGGCATAACTCGGTACTGCATAGCAGACGTGCAGGAACATGTGGAAGGTTGTTTACGAAAGACTGGAGACGGAGCCTAGTCTCATTACAGCTGAACAGTCAACATACCGTTTATGAGCAGTTACGTGAATATATTTACATTTATGTCATTTGGCAGACTATATAAATCTAGACACAAGTTAAAATGTTTTTTAGTATTTTTTTTTTTAATCAGGACCTGGGTTTAAGTCTCTGTAAACACACTAGTGACCTAGGGACTAAAAAAAAAGAACTAGGAAAAAAAAGACAGTTATTTTTCTACATTCTAGCCAGAAAAATGTTGAGTCAAAAATTTATTAGTAATTAAAAGTAATAAGTAGTTTCCAAGTACCCCATCTTCTAGATGCAGAATTTATTCAGTGTGTAGTGAGTTAATAGATTTTTTTGTATTTGAATAAAATATCTATCAATTCGTTCTAGAGAAATGTGAACCCTAGACATAAAGCTCAGCTTCACTGTTCAGTTCAGGACTGTAACTAGGAAACAGCAACAAAGTTCACAACGTCTGTTTACTTCTTTAGAAAGATTGCAACATACATTCTTATTTTGGTTTCCTTCTCTATCAAATCTGACTCAACTCACGACCACACCCTTCTTGAGGATAAGAGGTGTGTTTGAGCATGTCAATGTATGTCATTGTGTATACAGGGAGTTTGATGTGTTATATTTCCGAATAAATCACACACACACCTTGTTCAGCTTGGAGTGTAACAACTGGAAAGACTCTCACATACACACTGGAGTGTAACCTTTACACTTTTCTTACTGGCATGAATGGAAAACATCAAACAACTTACCTATACTCATAGACTCCTAGGTTGATGTTTAACCCAAAGTGCTTTTGATTCGCTTGGGCTTGATCCATTCATTATTCCCCTCAACAAGCATCTTAGTTGCTGCTGCTGAAAAACATCCTTGCAGCATGATGCTCCCACCACCATGTTTCATTATAGGGAAGGAACAGTCAAGGTGCCTGCTAACACGTGGTTCAATCTTCATTTCATCGGACCATCAGAATTTTATTACGCATGGCTGGATAGTTCTTCGGAAACCACTTGATACTTTTTACTGAAGAGAGTAAAAGAGACAGAGAGGATGGTTTTTCGGTCACATCTCCACGGTGACCTTCTGGATCTGGTCCTGGTCCTTCATGGTCGGCTGTGATCTCGGTGTCTGGAGACAGCCTTTTTAAAGACTAGGAAATAAAACCCATCGTATATAATGGCTTTCCTATTTTCCAATCTTCCTTCCAAACCAATTTCCAATCAGTGAATTTGTAAACACCATCTTGAGTGTGTTAATCTTTGCAATGGATGTTTAAATAAATAATTTAGTTTTTACTGCATGTACCTTGTTGACACACTGAATCATATGGGTGTCTGGTGTATTATTTGGCCACTTTCAGCCATTCTGCCTTACATCCATGGCATGTTTGTTGGCGATTGAACGATGTTAAGTGAATCTTTTTCAATTGCGCTCTGTCTTCACAAGCCAATGAACTGGCTTAGAAATTTAAGAACTAAACTTTTGCTCACTATATTCCTGCTTACCTTTAAGCCAATCTTTTTCACTCACATCTCCAACGTCCAATCGGCAGCCATCTTGACAACACTCATGGGCAGATATTTTCTTCTATACTGTAGAAGATAACTTGAATAGGGTGACTTTTGAAACACGGATTTGAAACTGCAGACGCAAACAGTAAATAAAGTGTAATCTCTGGCTCAAACAGCACGACAAGACGAGCTTCCTACGAGAATCCAGCCAAACGCATCTTTTCCAGCCTCATGCCATATTACAGGGCAGCGTAACACACTGACAGGAGAGCACGACTCTCCCTCTTTCGCATACATCAGCTCACAGACACCCATGATTGGCTATAGTGTCAGTGTGGCTGACCAGGGAGACCGAGTGACACCATCCTCTTAGCTGATGAGCATGGTTCTCTTCACTTGACTTATGGATAGCTATGGCATAAAAACACATTTTTTGCTACCTCATGTGTGTGTTTCTTCATCACTAACCTTACATTCACACCATCACATGACAAAGAGTCAGACGATCATTCGTTTTCTATGTACATGCACGAGTATGTGTTTTAAATTAGAATCCAAATCCAAATGGGTGGCTCAAATAATTCCTCAAGCCAAGCCTATGGAAGATGTGGCGTAATATTTCTTCAGTTCCTCTCTCACAACTTTAGTTCCTACCTGCAATTAAATACCGTTTTGTCTCTGATGCACAAAAACTAAAAAAAATTATAACTGTGGTTTCATTTTAATCTTTAATCATTTTAAAACTAACCAAGTGCCATATATCTGCGCAAGCGTCAGTCGAAGAACCTGATACAGCAGGCGTTATTAGGCCATGTCTTTACCAGCAAGGTGATTGGCGCTTTTCGTGAAGAGGAAAAACTTACATAATACATCCACCATGCTGAGGGTTACGCACTGTCCCATACATAGTTGTGCCTATTCTGTCTAGTGACGCATCTCCACATGTGCATGGAGATCACATCTGGCCCTGAGAGACTTGGCCACTTCTCTGATTATTGCCCTTCCTCTCTGTTTGTTCTAAGAGGAGTCCCTGTGGATCAGGACTTCCTGTATTTCAAACTGTTGGATGCCACCAAGTTAAATTTTTATAAATTGTAAAAGTAGACATTATAGTATTAATATAAACATTGGGCCTTGTGTTTTATTGTGCACGATTAAAAAAAAAAAGAAAGAAAAAAATCCCCACACTATTGTTGAAAGTAGTTTTAAGTTTTCCATCTCAATGGATTAATGCTATATGTACTGAGTGCCATGATTCTTTTCATTTAGTCATTATTTTCATTTAGTCATTGTCATAGTTTATGACCTTTCGTGCTCTTTGCCTTGTATCGTCTCCAGTGCCATTTTATTTACTTATATAGTAATCAGAGCATGGATGGAAACATGGACTGTGTTTAGCATGCAATCCCCACACCCACACACACCCACGAATCAAATTGCACTTACTCAGTAATATTTAAACTTATACAGAGCAGATAATCATCTTAGTCAAACACACGTGAGCATCTCTACTTCTGTTTCTGTTAGAAACATGACCGTGAGTTTATACAGTATAACCAGCATCTCTACCTTTTCACCCAATTCCTCTCAGTTCAACATCTCCAGTAAACTCAGCAATAAACCACAGGCTATAAAATCTAACTTAGAAGTATGAACATTTTTACACATATTCACATTAACACATTACAATATACAGTAAAGACTTGTATCACAGATGTGCCCCATAATCTAATCATAATAAACAGATAAAGAGTGAACAATGATATTTAACAATGTAAAACAAATAATCATTGATAAGGTGAAGTTTTTGCAAGTAGATATTTATTTACCATTTGTGGAAGGAGTCTCCAGTGTCAGCACTTTGTAACAACCGGTCTGTCTTCAGGCTTTATAGTTTCTCAGTAACATGACAAGTTGCATATTTTTGTTTTATTAAGAGAAAAACAGAGGTTGGTGAAGGAACATCTGTTTATAGCTGCTATAATGTAAGCGATAACAGTAACAGTACATTCCACATTAAATGTAACTATAAATGGATAATAGTATGACATTTTGTTCTTTAATTATTAAAAACATAATTGCTGACAAAATTCTGTGCACGCATCACACCACTTCGTTGTTGATTATTTTCCTATGCTAGCATACCCTGTTGTTTTTTATTCCTTATTTGGTCATCAAAAAATCTTTATATCTTTATATCTTTTATCTCCTGCTGCAATTGAAACACTGCAACGGCCTGCAGAGGCCTGAAAAGTTCAATCCGATAAAGTCGTTACAGGCTCCGAGATTAGCAACGTCAAATTTTTACTGTACACCTAAAGACATGTGGTGAGTCCTGGGAAATGACCCTGTGGCTGTTTATTTATTTATGGCTGAAGGCATCATGCCACACCACTAATCAACACAGACATGTAACAGGACACTGATACGGAACAAACATACCCAAGCAAGGTGATACGAGGAGGAATCTGCTCGAGTGCCGACACGTCTCATCACCTTGTCATTCATCCTGCTAGGGATGCCCTGAAGAGGGTCTGCACTATATTAGACTTGTGTAGCACAAGGCACCTGAGGTTACTGTATTACTTTCTAGGAAATCTTGCTTGTTGTACTCACGCACCTCACTGTGCAACATGACTACATTTCAGTGACTGTATCTTCACATGTTACTCTGAGGAGATATTATATGGAGTACATTAAAGATAACTTGGGATGGATTAGCAAGTTGTGGTCCCATGGAACCTGACAGGCACCACCCTTCACCCCGCTACACATAAACCAGCACATGCAGCCCTGATTGACCCACCCCTCAACCCAACACAAGCTAAATAAGGCGAGGGCATTACAAACCCATCATGATGTTTGGGTACTCTGGGTGCAATGCAGAAGACATTCCTACCTCAGTTGATGCCTTTCTTTATCACAACCTCCACCATCCACCAATTTGTCAAAATTTAGTTTTAACGAGTCAGCAAGCCAGCCATTCAGCAGCCAGCAGTGATCTGTTGAGTCATCCTTAGCCCATTTTACTTTTTATCCTCACCCTTAATCTGGCTTCTTTTTTATTTTCAAGTTATCTTTTAATCAACACACTGCTGTGGTGCTACATTAATTGACTCATGATATTTATGTTATGTGGGACAGCATAATGGCCTTAATCTCTCTCAACACTATGCTCCTCAAGGGTCAAGAGTGCCCATTAGGTCCAGTCCCTGATAGGATTTCATTAATCTATACTTTATATGTGGTTGAAATGATTCTAAGTATTTCATACAATAGTGAGTCTGAAATAAATTGTCTCAGCTCACCAGTAAGGGTTTACTTATTCGACTTCTAATGTGTTCATCACCATTTTAGTTGTCTAATACTCTTTATAATGTTGACACTATGCATTTACTGCCTTTTTTCTCTCTGACTGGCTGTCCAGTGGAGGTGTCTGTCCAGTGAAGGAGGTTTGGCCTCTGTAACTTATGACTTCCAGTCCCACTAGAAGAAATATAGCCATGAGTCTGTCTGCCCAATTAAGGAGGTTTGTCTGTCCAATAAAGGAGTGGCAACTGATTCTGTGTGTCCAGTGCAGGAGGTGTGGACACTAAATTTGTCTGTAAAATTACCAGGTGTGTCTCTCCAATGAAGATGGTGTGGCCACGGAGTCTTTGCGTCCAATGAAAGGGGTGTGGCCACTGAATCTGTGTGTCCATTGAAGGAGGTGTGGCTACTGAGTTTATATCCATTGAAGGAGGTGTGGCCACTGAATCTGTGTGTCCATTGAAGGAGGTGTGACCACTGAGTTTATATCCATTGAAGGAGGTGTGGCCACTGAGTTTATATCCATTGAAGGAGGTGTGGCCACTGTACCCATCAGTCCTACTGAATATCGAACAGCAGGCCGAGTTACTGCATTTTGCCAGTCTGTGCTTAAGACAGAAACAATGTTACGCTCCTTTTAATTTCTACTTAATATTTACATTAATTAGCACCTGATAACTGAAAATTGACCAATGTTCTCAAACTGGAACAAGCTTGGGAGAAGATCAATAAGTTATTACAAGGCTATATACACTATTATCATATGATCATAGGATCTCAAGAAGCTTAGTTACTGAAATGAATGGTAATAATGATAAAGTCTCTTTATTCAAAAGGACATCAAGAAAACTCATTTCTGTAAGCACCTTTTTGTAAGTGAAGTGAACAACACAGGAGGCCCTTATTTAGAAATAAAGTATCAGGCAGAGAGACAGTGGTTAGTTTACAGTTTAATGTGG
>JAQMYM010000021.1:2281564-2300602 GCA_030014255.1 Parauchenoglanis ngamensis
GTGTGCGTCCCCTAACATTTTCTTAAAACAGCTGCTGCTTAAGTTAGAACACCAATGCACACGAATACTTGCACAGCCCATGACAACCTGGGGATTTGAGCAACATGTCACAAGAAATAAAATGAAGGTCATGTGGAAGCAAATAGTCATTTAATTTGTAAATCAGGCAGCAAGACGTGCAGCGTCTGCAGCAAATCAATGCTAACGGACCCAAAACCACAACACAGCTAATACGTGTATATAAAAATAGATTTTGGTTCATGCTAACAGCAAAGTGCAAACCATAAACAGGCGTTATCTGCCCTGTCTATGCACTCAGTAACTGTAACAGAGACAAACATTACGGTTGAGAAAATAATAAAAAAACAGATAAAATGTTACGTAATCGCTGCTGTTTGTGGTCAGTGGCAAAACCACCTTTTCTACTCTGTGACTTTGTTCAAAACTGCCTCAGGACATGAAGACATGCAAGACGTGATCAGGTACAGGAACGTGTGTGTGTGTGTGGTGTACTGTGGGTGCGTGCAGACTTGCAGGCACAAGAGAACATTATAGGAACATAAGTGTGCAAACATGCTCCTCCCTCGAAGGCTGAGATCGGAATGTTCTCACTCGAGTTTGGAGAAGAGAAAAAATACAGATGAGAGGGCTAGGGGAGAAAACAGACGGGGCAAAACGAAAGACAATGCAGGGGCAGCTGGTGTAAATGTGCCTCAGTGTAGTTAAAAAATAAACCATATTAATAAAAGTTGGGTTTTTTTTTTTTGCAGAATATTTGCAAAAGATTTAAAGTAGATAATGTTTCATTTTTGTAGAAGCAAGCCCCACCAGCGAGCGTGAGAAAAAATACACAAAATAGTACATAAGTGAGACGCGAGTCTTGTGCTGAGTCCTTTATCCATGTGGTGATGGTGGCATCAGGTGATTACACAGAGTGACACACCCCTGAGATTTAATCTCATTTGGGCTGATTTTTTTTTTAACCAATACTTCAGCATTGATTGAGAAGGGGTGTGTGTGAGTATTTTCCTATTTGCTATTCAGAGTAAACACAACACGAAGCCAGTGCCATCGATGAGTTCTCATGATACAGTGCATCGCTCAACAGTAACAGTTACATTGGTGCCCTAGTAGCTCATTTATCCAATACTACAAGCAGCCATCACTAAGCCTTACATGTGTATCCCTACATTCTTAAATATAACTTGCAGTGGTTAGCACTGACGCTTCACAGTAAGAAGGTTCTTGGTTCAAACCAACCTGCTGTCTGACTGGGGCCTTTCTGTGTGCCTGCGTCCCGTGTTTCCTCCCACAGTCCAAAGTCATGCAGATCAGGTCAACTGGCTACTCTAAATTGTCCACAGATGTGAATGTGAGTGTGAATGGTTGTTTGTCTCTGTTAGCCCTGAGACAGATGTGTACCCAGGGTGCACCCCGACTCACGCCTGAAGTCAGGTATTGGCTCCAGATAATGGATGGATCAGACTAATGTTACTGCTAAAGGTCCCAGTCACATTAAGGGCATCACTATGAGAAAGATTTTTAGCAGAGAGAGAGGCAGAGAGAGAGAGAGAGAGAGAAGGTCTTAGCATATTTCATAATAAGGACAGGACATTCAATAGGCTTCATAAACAAAATGGTTTAACTATACATCGTGAGATAAACATGGTCTGAAACAGTTGAATGGCACTGTGAGTAAGCAGGTAACGGGTATACATGTAAACACTGGAACAACATCACAGGACACCACGGTCCCATCTGTTTCCAGGCTGTACATCACAGAGTCCATACTGCTGAATGTACGCCTGAGAGAAGGCCATGTTAGCCTGGGGTGGTTCCCTCTCCTAAAGCTGGCAAGGGTTGCACAAAGAGGAATTGTTTCCAGCCTACAAGTGACCTAATATAGTAATGGATTGGTTGTTTTTTTCCATAATTAAAAAAATTGCTTTAGTACTTGACTATCAAAGAACACGCCAAACAGGCTACACATTAAAGTTCCAACTTCTATTTTTCAGTCTACATTGTAGTGTAAAGCAAATAAATGTGCAATAAATAGTTGAGGCTTTACTCACTGTGGCAGCTAGGTGAACTCCATAAACAAACCCACTGCACAACTAAGCCTGTGATTGGTAGTTACAAACGAAGCATGCTCAAGCTTTTCACTTCAAGCTGGATGACTCTGAGAAGCAACAATCTTCTTCCTGAAGAGTCATTAAATTTGAGCAGTGACCCCTGCAGCACTGGAAGACTCAGAGAAACTGCAGAAACTTTAAAAATGGTTCATTTTTTCACAATCCACCATCTCCACATCATGTTTTCTGAGACCTTAGGACAAAGAGAGACATGATGTGTAACAGGTCATGGTGTTGGGATGTGCGTTAGGACTGAGATCACTCAGAAACCAGCAAAAAGTCACAGGAATGTGCTGTGTTTACTTGACACTGTGGTCAGATATGAAGCTTGCAGGACAAATAAAGACCATTAATCATATTCATTAACACAGGAGCGTGTTGGATGTGGTGGGTTGCTCGCAAAGCACATCCATCTTCAGTAAGTGCTTCATTCTGGTCAGGGTCATCCAGCCATCTATTCACTTTCTATGCCACTTATTCATTGTGGGTTGCTGGGAAGCTGGAGCCAATCCCAGCTGATTTTGGGCGAGAGGCAGGGTTCACCCTGCCAGGCAGGTTGCCAGGGTCAGTTTGGTTTAAATTTAACATTTGTGTTTATATTTTGGGAAACTGAACCAACTATGTTAATTTGGAAATATTGCAAGCAAGAATTTCTTTGGGAACAGGAGCTCTTGTCTTGTGGTTAGTTTGATTGTTGATAGATGTTGTTGTTGAGTGTTTAAGAGACTGAAAGAAAGATTACTATACCCTTTAAAAAAATATTAATACCTTGTAGTAATAAGTCTCAGCAGCTGAGTTTGCCTCTTCTACAGCATGATGGGAAAATCCCTGCAGTTTACACACTGGGTATGAATCACCCCGGTGACATTGGGAGGTAAACATGGTACCAGGCTCTGAAACAGCTGGTTGGCATTGGAGGTAAGTGTGGGGTGGGTAAGTAAAGTAGGCAAAAGGTTGCAGAGCTTCCGTTCTGCTCAGTGATGGTTTGACATGCACATAAACACTGGAACAACGTCAGAGGACATCATTGTTCCATGCAGTTTTAACCTGAGCCTCAGTCTTCTGAGTATAGTGTGGTATGTTTTCCACTCACAAGGCCAAGAACTACTGCGCAATGCTGTATGTAACAGAGTTGATACTGCTGAAGGTCACTGAGTGGATTCTCCAGTATAAAGCTGGTGCTATAGGCCCTGAGTGATAGCGTATTTTTTCTCAAGACTTTTTTCCTCCCTCTTCACAATTTCATGTGTTTTGGATTTGGTAATCTTCACGGTTTTACTGTAAAACAGCAGCAAAACATAAACATGTTGGAGTGTCAAACAAGCAGTAAAGAAAACACATGATAAGGTCCACACTCAGCCTGCAGGCCTTGACTCTGTGTTATGACTGAACTCAGATTATTGTTTATGGTCTTGTCTATTTCTCATTAATATGTGATAGCGTAACCCTAGATAGGTGGCACAGTGGTGCCTTACAGCAAGAAGGTTCTGGCTTTGAAACTGGTGGATGACTGGGATTCATGCAGATTAGGCCAACTGGCTACTGTATTTTGCCCATAGGTGTGTATGTGAGTGTGAATGGTTGTTCGTCTCTGTGACCGGTCCAGCATGTACCCTGTCTCTCACCTGAAGTCAGCTGGGATTGGCTCAAGCTTCCCCACAATCCTTAACAAATAAATGGTATAGATAATGGATGGATGATAAACCAGGTTTATATGGCTTAGTGATTATGGATATGATTTATGGCTAAAGTTGGCATTAAGGTTATAGAGCTAACTTTAGGGTTAGTAAGAATTGTGTTTTTGCATGATAGTTTAACTCTAGTGTTAGGACTGGGATTAGGGTTTAGTGTATATTATGAGTGTTTATTAGGGTTTATGTTTGCTGGTCTAGTGTTGGGTATTAGAATCACTATAATCATCATTATAATCAATATGGTTTATGCTTTATATTTTAATGGTTTATAAGCTAAGAGTTTGGGTTTGGGCTGATTGTTCAGGTCTCAATCCTGAGAGTGACGAGAAAATGAAATGAAATGAAAGTGCAAAAAAAAAAAGATTTGTGTTTGTAAATCTGAAAACAAAAGGTGATGTAATCGTTGTCCAAGTTCTCCAATTGTCATTTTCTACCCCAACCTGCACTTTCACCTGCCATCAGGATGATACCTGTGCATGAGAAAGGCCTATAAGTCCATCTTCATCATAAGTATTTATGTCATGCATCGTGTGTCATAGTTGAGATAAATATTCAGTATGATATGTCCTGTATTTGGAGATAAATATTACATTTGCATCCATATAAAACTGTAATGACAGGGCCTGGGCCAGTGAAAGGAAATCCAAAGCAGACTGTTTATTAACTCGGGAAATGTGAGCAGCCGTATTAACTGCACTGTTTATTGAAATAATACAGGCATTGTGTTGACGAGCAGGAGGAAGTGATAACTCTGAGACAAATAAAGGAAGAAAGCGTACAACAGGACCTACAGCTGAGTTATTATCCTGACACGAGACCAACACTATGTCCCATACGCTAGTGTTTGATAGAATTGAAATTCATTATAACATATAAAGTTGCAAAAAAACAAACAAACAAAAAAACAACAACAAGATGTTGTGGAAAACTGAAGATCAAACTATGTTGAACATTAAAATAAACTAATATCGGGTGTGATATTAGACAGGAAGGGCTAAAGTCTAATATCTATCATTCGCTTGACAATGAAACTTTTTTTAAGCAATAAAATTAAATATAAAATAAAAATAAAATTTAAGCAATAAAGTCTCATCAGTGGCATAATAATAATAATAATAATAATAATAATAATAATAATAATAATAATAATAATAATAATATTGACGTTTGGCAAACAGAAAGGCAGCTGAATATCTAATTAAACATATTTTTAAGCGTTTTAAGCTCTATTGGCCCTTTCAGTAAAACTAACAAAATCTAATAAGGTTCTCTCATCTGTCATTTTGTTTACTTTTCTACCAGTGGCCATGAATGTGTGTAACTCCTCATCAATATCAATATCATGCACAATATTACTTTTACAACATCATTGCAATATAACTTCTCAATATCAGACACAATATTACTTAATATCACTTCTCAATGTAACAATTTCCAGGATCATGTGCAATAATAATTTTTTATTACTTTGCAATATCATTGCCAATATGGCTTTCCTGTGCAATATGAATATGTTCCTGCTCTTCTGTTTTTTGTTTACTTACTTTTACTAAATGTATCTTACTTTCATTGCTATTCTATTAGGCACTGGTGTTACATTTATTATTATTCTTTTATTATTCTACTGATATTTATTCTTAAATTGTAATTTTTGAGTAACCTCTGGCATATGAATTTCCTTCAGGATGAATAAAGTCCTATCTTATCTAATCTGTACTTTAATTAGACAATGTGTACTTAGACTTTACTTTTAGAATCTACTTTTCGTTGCTCTGACGAAAGGCATAAAAGGGATGAGTAAATATTCCATCGTGTTTGCTCTCTTTCTTCTTAACTAACTGTTTTTATTAGATATTTTAATCTTAAACACTCAGTAATCCCTTTATAAAATGCTCTTATTTATTGGATTGACATTTTGTATTGATTTTGGAGTGCTATATGAAAACACATTACAAACACAAACACTTGCTGCTTCTCAACATAAGCGCTCATGTACAGTATGCTTTTAATGCATTGTGGGTAATAATTATGGACTTGAGATGTTCTAGTGTTCGAAACAACCTGGACATGAATTGTAGTTTTGGGGAGTCCAGCTCAAATAAACACTTCACACACTCCCTTTGTCAGATTAAGACAGGAAATACACAGGAAGAGGGACGGATTACCGTCCAGACCTATTGGACACGTGCCAAGTGGGACATCGCTGAGCTTGGACTTAAACCTGATGATTAGACTGATTGGATATTATGCTACATCATACACAATACTTATCAGCACAGTCTATTAGCAAATAAACATATTAATACAATAATTTAATTTGTTGGCATGCAGGTTTGAATCTTTAACTATAGCTCTCTAGAAAAAAGATGAAACAAAAAAACATGGCTAATCTTAAAACCACACCAAGCGTATCAGTTAAAAGAAAACATATAAATGAACCAAACTGCAAACGTAAATGGGAAAAAGAAGATTCAACATGTTGCCACTGCTGGCCATCAATTTAGAGCTTGTTAAAGAGCTGGACTTAGGTGGATGAGTTGGATGAACTTCAATGAATAACACGAGCCAATCAAAAGCGACCGCATATCTGAGCCTTTGGATTGCCAAGATTCCACTGTTTTATTGGTTAATTTTCTTCTATTAAACTAACATTCATTGGAAGATAACTTTAGGTTTGTACTACATCAACATTAGATAACAAATGCTAGCTGTTGTTGAGCCTTGGGCTTCTTCTCCCAAGTTGACCTTAGGGCAGCTGCGACTTGGTTAAACCAGGCCGTGCCTTGTGCATAGCACTGAAATGACTCAAACACTCATAATGAATGGAACATTTTCTGTGGTTTTTATGATGTGTTTGACTTTCAGAGCTCCCTGTAAATTACAATTAAAGAACTGATCATGTATATGTAATTATGTAATTAAGCTCAGCAGTAGAGAACATTCAATTTAGTACAAGATGTTCACAATTTAACAGAACTTCAGATACAGACTAAAGGATAATGCTTTCCTCTGAGTGTGTTACGCCACCCCGTGATGCGGCATTAGCATGGCTCATAGGTCAGAACTGTTGTGTGATAGGAGAGACCTAACTGGTGAGTGGGACTTGGTCATGATTAAAATAAGCAGAACATCAGGGAAAAATGTGACTTGTTAGCAAAATGTCTATTAGAGGAAGTTCAGAAGCTGAACTTTGCTGAGTGTGTGTAAATTCTGCCTTCAGCTCCGTGATATTGGCGTAATCAGACAGCTGAGATGTTTCGCAACAGTTAGGTTTTATTCAATATTCGAACTTATTTTTTTAGCATGCTGTGTTGCTGTGAGTGCTGTGTTGCTCTACGTAGAAGATGAGCTCCTTTTAATAACAGGCCACGGTGCAGAACCAACCTGAACAAGCAGTGCTGGAGAGGAATGAAAATGAATCAAGGCTTTTCCTATAACCTTCCCCTCCTTACTGCTTTTCCTTCCTGTGGCATGACTTCGCTGCCTCGCCCAGTTTCCTGTCTGATTTCTCCTACGTTTTAACTCCTTAAACTTCACATTTCTTTTTTAATTCTCCTGAATTTAAATACTTTAATTAATGATTTAAATATGTGATTATTTTCATGTGATTCATTTTTAAACACATGATTCATTTTCACCTAATTCATATAAATAACAGTCATGTGATTTCCCCCCATTTTATTTTTATCAATTATGATTTTTTTTTCACTTTTTTCATTTATTTTACATTTGTGATTTTTTTTTACATGATTTAATAATTTCCACATATCCCCCCCAACATGATTCATTTATTTACACTATGTACATGGCATTATAATTTTTTCCCCCGTTATATGTTTATTTTCAGAGTGTGTGGTTTCATTTCTTACTTGAATAATCCTTTCTGACGTTCGATCAGCTATTCCTCACATGACCGCACAACTGTTTTCTGAGATTCACTTCTGCAATTTCAGGACATAAAATGGTGAAATGCTCCTTATCATCTAATCAAATGATAAGTGTGTCATTCTTCTTTAAGAGTAAATCCATTCCATTTCAAGTTTCCTTCATATGCGTTTTATCAAGGCTGATGGAGTGGAAGATGCTGATATTTATAAATAATAGGATTTTGTCATCAAACCCATATTTCATTAATGCTTCTTACTCGAATATCCTATATACTACATTTAACCTGATCAGTTAATCCTCCACTTCACACTTTTTAACATCAATCCCAGATCTTAAACTACTCATATGTCCTTTCTTGGAACTTACTGTACTTGCTTTAACCCCATTCATGTAACAAATTCAAATCAGTTCTGTCTCTAAACAGTATTATCCCTGACTCCGTGGACACACTACAGTTTGCATACTAACCAACAGGTGTGTGGATGATGCCATCTCCCTGACACTACACACTGCCCTGAAGCTCCATGACAGGAGAGACACCTACACCTGACTGTTATTTACTGACTTCACCTCTGCATTCAATACCACCATTCCCCCCAAGCTGGTCCTCTGCAACTGGATTTCCTGACAAGCAGGTTTCAAGTGGTAAAGATTGGTAACAACATCTCAACACAGCAACAACCAGATCATCATGTATGCAGACGACACCATGTTTATTGGCCTGATAAGCAATGATGATGAGCCAGAGTACAGGGATGAGGTAGCCTGGCTAACGACAACAACCTTGCGCTGAACATCAACAAGCCTAAGGAGCTTGTCATGGACTTCAGGAAGGTCCAAGGGAGCCACTCTGCCATCAGACTAGATGGAACACCAGTGGAAATTGTTAGTTGCTTCCATTTCCTGGGACTACAGATCTCCGATGACCTAGCATGGACCCACAACATAAAGGTCACGCTCAAGAAGACACACCAACACCTCTACCCTCTACAGTGCCTTAGGAAATATGGTGCATAAGCGCGCGATGGCCTGTGAGGGGTGGTATCGTGGTGTGGTATGGCAATAGCACTGCACAGGACAGGAACACCATGTAGAGGGTCATGAGGATGGTTGAAAAGATCACTGGATGTCCACTTCCATCAGTCGAGGAGATCTTTCAGACCAGGTGTCATAACAAGGCCAGCTCCATGATGCAGGACCACAGTTACCCTGGGCACCAATTGTTTTACCCCCTGGGGTCCAGTCACCAGTACCACAGCATTCATACCAGGACAAGCAGGTTCAAAACTATTTTTATGCACAGCCAGTGCGCCTTCAGAACTGTTAATCGCTCCATCACTGGACTTATCACCACGTTGGGAACTCAGATACATACCATGCAGGTGTTCTCGTTGTCCTGCTCTGCTCTGGTCATTTATCATTTATCATTATAGCTTCATTATCACTGTGCTGCGCTTGGTCACTTTACTACATTTATTGCACCACCCACCATCACATTATAGCTCTTACTTAGTCACATTACTCTTCTTAGTCACTCTTTGTTGTACTTTTCACTTATTGCACTGTATGTTACTGTATTTAATATAGTTCATTGTACTTGCTATATACATACTCAGTTTTTAGGATTTCTGTTTATAAGTGCCATTGCAGGAGTGAGAGGAGTAAATATAACACTTTACTTGTTAAACATGGCAATAAAGAATCCTGAATCTTGAGTATCATATGAATATGTTGAGTTCCCTTTATAAATCTCGGTTCCTTTCAACAATGTTACGTTTTTTGCTGCTGTTTATCTCAGTGTAGAGGTGTGTGAAAAAGCTGCTTCATGATCATAGCTCTTGTAAACAGTGCTCTGGAAGTAAATGGGAATTTAGGCCCCTTACAGCACAGCAGTGTCTTGAATTACTGTGCCATCTACTGTCTGTAAGACACTGTGCATTGGCTAAGATTAGTCTATTTTTGTTGTTGTTGTTGTTGCCTTTATTAGTTAGATTGCTTGAACGGTGCTTGCCCCCGCCCCAGGATCTTAGGTGGCCCATATGATGCTTCTAAAATGTCTGACAGGAAGCACATCCCAACACAAACAATCATTCCGGACCATAAGTCAGTTTTCCAAGCAAGTTTTATCAGCAACTTAATACACTTTTGTCAAGACTATGGCTTAATGCATCTTTAGTCTTTATTTACCTATATATCATCCAGGTTATTTGTACAAGTAAAGAAACAAATGACTACTACAGCTTTAAAATAGCTGTGAAATAAACACTAATGAATCACATATTTAAATCATTTTTACTGATTTCAGATAACAGTAACCAAACTAACAATAGGTGACGCCGAATAAAATGAAATGTGAGTCTTGATTAGTGCACATTTTAATTCAAACACAAATCACGATTTTACTTCACCATTAAATGGTGGTGAAGTAGCATTTATTTATTTTTTAATTTCTTACTGACAGCATTTTACACTGATGGAGTTCTTTATTACTGGTGAAGGGAACGAAGCTGGACACAGAATCAGCAACACTGTGATTTGATTAAAAAGTGATTCAGATGATAATATGCTATCAAATTTACTTTTATTAATCCTTTTACCAAATTAAATGGTGTTTAGCTAATGTATTCTGATGTGATAACTGCTGTGAGATAATTTGGCTATAGTAAAGATAATCTCTTCTTACATCTAGGAAACGGTAGTTTTGTGACTTTCATGCAAATTAAAATTTTGGAGAAAAAAAAAGAAGAAAAAAACAACTTTTAAAATGTCCCGGCTTTATTATTTTGCTAATTCAAAGCCATTTACAATACCTGGAATGTTTCCAGTGCTAGTCTTAAACTTTAGATCTGTTAGCTGCAATATTATAACACTGGTGTGTACGTGCTGTGTGTGTGTCTGTATGAGTTGTATATGTACATGGGTGATGTTTTGGTGTTTGTGGTACAAACTGTTCTTTAAACTCACCACAAACCAAGATGCATACAGCTACATCCCCCTCCATAGAGGAGGTTTCACACACACTCACACACACACACACACACATAGCTCAGCACTGTGTACAAAGGTCACGGTGATGTCTTTCGGTAGAATCTGAACGTCACTCAATCCATAAATAAGCATTTACTGTGTGTACGTGCATGTTCAGACTCAGCTGTCAATCAAATCTACTGCACACTACTTAACATTGGTGGCGTTTAAGTTTATAAAACTCTCTAATTATGTCTCTGGCTCTCTCAAACTGCTTCATAAGTCATTATGGTTTTGTATAACTGCATTGTACACTGTAATTCACTCGTCCATGATGTTTAAGCATTAAACTGTTCAGTAACAGCCCGTAACAGCATGCATCACAACGCAGAAGTGTGTATCACCTACACCATGCATGTCTGCACGATGTGATATTCCTGCTTTTAAGACATACAACCCATGAGGGAAAATCTCTAATGGTTTCCATTAAGCGGTTGGCCTTCTGATATGGTGATATTGGTTTCTCTTAGCTTTATGAAGGTTTACGTTAGGAGTTTCCTGGTTTTACTATTAATCACCGGAAACACAATAAACCTCAATAGGAGCCACTAGACATCTCTAATGGTTTCTAATGGATTGTTTTTTCCTGCACATAAAGAGTTTTATTTTTCTTATAGCACATAAATTTCATATATATATATAAATTTTCATTAATTAAAGCATTGCTTTTTTTATCAGTTTGTAGATACAGTACAGATACTGTGTTACATCCAGCAAACAAGTTAGATCATGTATCACTTATGTTATAGGAGCTATAAACAGTCTTTCCCTCATCACCCTCTTTTTTTTCCCCTCTGTCATGAAACCACAAACTCGTCCATCTTCAAGACTTCAAGTTCCAGCTTTACCTCTGACTGTTACAATGCGCTGAAACTGGAGACTCCTTCCATTCATGATGAATCAACATCTCCTTAGAGAAAACATCACCGTATCAAAGATTACACACAGTTATTTCATCCGTTTATGCAGAGCGTCCGCCATACAAGTCCCCGTGAACGAGCTGTTACTATAGAAACGTTAACTTGTTAGAACGAGCGCATTAATATAAACCTGGAAAATTACTCGACACCTTCTGACCAATCAGAGTCGAGGAAGTATAAATAAAGAGGGCAATAAAAGTACTGAAGAGTATCCTATATTACTGTTCTAACATCAAATGTTTAGAAAGGAAGTAAAATGTACAATCTTTGCCGCATTTGACTACAAATATTATGTTTATGTATGTGTTCAGGGTCAATGGTCACAATTAGGTGCACTATACAGCTTCCTATACATGTGTATATAGAGCTGATCCTGTGTGACTGTGACTGTCAGTAAAACAAAACCAGAAACCTGATTCTTCTGATCCAGGGTTAAAGCTATACCATAAGCAATATACAATATACAATACACACTGACATGATGAAAATGGGACATTTTAAACATCAGTGTGAGCTCAAGCTGGAAAATAATGCTGTACACACATTTGTATGATGTCACAAACTTTGTGTGTGTGTGTATGTGTGTGTGTGTGTGTGTTCCTTATTCGCACCTATTTCATGACCTGCTTTTCTCCTCCTGCTCTTCATAGTGTTACACAATGTATTTTTCCATCACCTTCAGACAGGCTCAAACACACACACACACACACACACACACACACACACACACACACACACACACACACACACACACACACACACACACACAGTGTGAAGGGAAAGGGTGCACTTCCCCTCACACCTCAAGGTCAGTTCTGCTTCAATCGGGTGAAACATCATGGGAGAAAAACGTACATATTTCAGGAAGCATTTCAACCGTCTCAAGCACAGATACACACTTTTCTTCCTGAAATAAATGCGTTATTATATAACAATGATAAACCAGGTTTACACAAGTGTTCAGTCAGATTCTGGGGTCAAAGGTCATTTCTAACATTTCTGCATTAACACGAGGTGGTTACAGGCTTCAGGATTCACGTTCCTTTATTTTCTGTTTATTATATAAATTCAGTAGGTTTTCTTTTCTGTTTTTATTTTTTTTATAGGACGATGCACACACATCCCTCTGCAGTACAAACACTTATTCATACACTGTTTTTTAGTTTTGCCATCTCCTCAACCGCCAATTTGGTTTCATAATACTTTGTGACACAATTAGTATTGTGTAGCATGGTGCCAAACAGAAAGCCTTGTCCAGCATATCCTCATTTTGTGTCACGCATTTTAGTTAATAGTACATTTACTGTACATTCTCTAACAGTTTGCTGTTATAAAAACCACAAAGCATGGCGCAGCAGTGCATCACACCTTCAGGGTCGCTGGTTCGAGCCTGAGCTCAGGGCTAAGGTCTCTGTTGAGTTTCTCTGCATGTCTTCTCTCTGGATTCATGCTGTTTTGCTTCCAGATTCTCTGCTTTCCTGTGAAAAACATGCAGGTAGGAGGACTGGCTTAATCAAATCACCCCGAGGTTTGTGTGTGTGTGTGTGTGTGTGTGTGTTTGTTACCCCCAGAATTCCAAGGACAAACTCCACATCCACTGCACTCTTGATCAGGATAAAGCATCTACTGACAATGAACAAACCAAAACTGAAAACAACCTGCTTCAGCTGGTGAGCAGGTTATGATGTCATATCTGACATCACTTCCTGTGAGGACTTTTCAAACTGGACAATCTTTGGTATTAAATAAAGTGTAGCTTTCCATAAACCCTAATAAAATTGGTAAAATCAGTTAGAATAACCAGACACTAAACTAAGCCAGGGTATTAACTGCTGTACATTTACATTTTATAAATTGAAAAAATAATTTTAATTCATAAATGCAGTCCACAATTGTTTGAGATTGTAATTTCACGTTATTCCATCATATTTGAATAATTGGTTATCACCTCGCTCCCTTTACTGAGTTAAATAAAGTTTGTTTAGAGCTTCAACTTATCCACGGTACGGAACAGGAGAGCTCTGCTACTGTAGTAAATTCTGCCCCCTGCTGGATGACTTCAGTCTTTTCACCCTTTACAGTACACTGTTTACATTTAACGCTTTATCATCTCTTCCTCAACACTATATACACTTTATTCTTTCAATCACATTCAATAACATTACAAAAAAAAAAACCTATGATTTTACAGCTTATTGTCTCAAACACATTCAATGACATTATATCCCAGAATGCATTGCATCCTGGCGTATCCTTTTCAAAACAGCATAAATAACAAACAAAGCTAATAATTGTAAACAGCAGCAATAAAACACCTAATATTTAAAATACATATGTTCAAATTGGGTTTTATGTCATTTGTATTCACCTTCGATGGAACAAGAAGAGTTCCATATTTTTATTTAACAAGAATTAGCATGCTAACTAGATAGCAGGATGCCATATACATGTTTTGCCTGAGTTCTGTGTTTTGACTGAATAATCCATTCCCAAGCTACACACTCCTCCCCTAATACTACTGGGAAATCGACATGGGTGTGTTACAAACAGTTCAGGAATGCAGTGAGAGTTTACAGACACCATGACGATGTGTTAATAACCTCACACACACACACATGCACACACACACACTGTCCCTCATCTACAATAAAATCTCCAGCACATGAGAAATAAATAAAACAATTTTTGTCTAAAATTGTTTTTCAGTAGGTGGCCTCGTCTATATTGTCGTCACTGTCTCCTCCAAAACCCTCGCCGTTGTCAAAGTAGGATATGATGTAGTCCGTCTCCTGAAACACAGCAGCAGTGGTGGTCAAACTTGAATTCTACACTCTGATTGGTCAGAAGGTTGATTAATTTTTATCAATAATGAACATAAACGTTATTCTAATCTAATATAAATCTACAGTGTTGATCACCAGAGCACATCTCTAAACCTCTCACCTCTTCAAACTCTTCTTCATCGTACTCTTCTGCATCACCAGGCTCTTCTTCTTCCTCTCCGGTCTTCTTCTTCTTCTTCTCCTCGTCCTCCTCCTCGTCCTCCTCCTCGGACTGTTTCTCCTCTTTCTTTTCCAGGTTCTGTTGGGACGTGAATGTGATGTTTAGCGGCATATGTATATATTTGTTTGCCTGAAATGTTACAGTATCTGTCTTTCTGTCAATCCATGAATCAATCTGTCACTATCTACAGCACAGCCCCAGGATTTATCAGCATAAATCTCTTATTCTGTATAATTTACTTCAGTTAAAGATTCCATTTCTGACTGTCTCCTAGTCAGATCAAACTAATAACCAAAAATACTCTTTGGGGCCATTTTTACCAAGGGTGCCAATAATTCTGGAGCTGACTGTATCTGGTCATCAATCTGTCTTCTATCATTATAAATAATAATAATAACAAAAAACAGGATAATGTCAATATGCCAGTATATAATTATATCGTTATTATATTATCTGCATAGGGAGTCATCTGGGTGATTTGGAATCATTTGGAGAGTCACTTGGGGAATCATTTGGAGAGTCACTTGCTGTTGTAGGAAAATAACCACCGGAGGGATGGTAGTGTGATGTGAAGCGGAGTTACTGCTATCACTGCGAAGATGATTATTTTCCTATAACAGCATGTCCTGAAGTGTTTGAGTCCTCTTACGCCACAGCAACTTCCATATTTACCATTTCAAAGCACTGACACTGGAGACTCCTTCCATAAATATTAAATAAACATCTTACAGAAAACCTCACCAAATCAACGATTACACGTTTTTAACTCCTTTATGTGGCGCGTCCGCTGTACAAGACCCTGTGTATGCTGTTACCATAGAAACGATAAGGCGCAGAAATCGACAGCGCTGTGGTGTAAATATGACTAACACCACCACTGTTATAACACACACATGTTACAATATTATATTTTACCTCCAGTTTTTCTAAGAGTTCTTTGGGAGCAGCGGGTTTCATTTTGCTCTTCACTACCGGTTTCGTCTCTGTGGACAGAAACAACAGCATGTGTGTTTGTTAGATACAAAGTCATATTTGGGATTTAATTTGTAGTCACAGTGTGCTGCATCATGTATAATGTGTTTAACGTAATGCAACTAAAGCATCAGCATTTGTATTAAATGTAGTCTTTAATAAAGTAGTTATTCACTCACTGGCTTTGCGCGACTTCCGAACTTTAATGCAAAGCTCTTTAGGGAGTCGACTCCAGTCTGAAACACGAGCACAATTTACTCACGATTATTAGTGGCATGCATAAATACAGACAGAATCAAATGTGCGCTCAACTATACAAGCACATTTATAACATTGATTTTTAATGTATTATGGATTTTTGCTTACCTGGAGTCCATTCACTGTGCTTGATCTCTCCAATCTGGTATTTATCAGAGTAACGGGCCACGTCTGTTGAAACAAAAACACAAACAATGCGTCTTACGACCCAGCCATTAAGATCCCTGACGATGCGAGAATTAAGACACAGTTTCTTATTGTGTTTGGACATTTAGACCCATACAGGCTTCATTTACATGCAAACGACCAACAGGGCCTCGCCTACATGTTTAGCAACACAACAGAAGTGACTGTTAAAGCGCTGACACTGGAGACTCCTCCCATTACCTCTAAGTACAGAAAACTTCACCACATTAATGATTACATACAAAATGTTTATGTTTTCGACTCTGCTTTACAAGTCCCTATGTATGTATGTTGTTACTATAGAAACGATAAAACATTAGACCGAGTGTAAATGAAAATGAATCCTTCTGACCAAGCGTTGTGGTATAACCTACAATAAAAACACCACCTGACATTTTACTGTATGTGTAATTATACATCTATTCTATGTATTTATGAGTGTTTTAATCATATCTGTTTTATTAGAAGTCTTTTTATTAGCTGTATGTGTATCGTTGCTATCATTCTACCTTTCTTAGCTGCAGATGGCTGGATGTGGAAGGGCAGGTTCTTGCTGGAGGCTCGGAGTTCCTGCTTGAGAGCGAGCATGTACTCCACCTCCTCTCCCGTCTGCAGAGGAACTGGCCTGAACTGCATGGGCTGAAAATGAACATGTGGACATGAGGAAACACACCGACACTGACACCGGAGACTTCCTTAAATGTTAAATAGACGTTGTCTTCATGCAGAAAACTTCACCGTATCGATTAAATCAGCCTGTTAGGGATAAGATTACAGTTGACTGTGAGTCATCTGTGTGAGGATTAATGTGTTGATGTGAAACCCATGCGTACAGGGTAGAGCGGTGACGGTGCCTGAGCGCTGCTGGGTAAAGTTTCTCCTCTGCCGAAACCCAGAGAGTCCACGTTAAAGGTGAAGAGACTCCGGCCTCGGCCTCTTCCTGACATGGCGTCTACAGATAAAAACACAGGATTAACAAATAAACATCCACTTTACCCAACACCACAGGGACCAGAACTCCAGACTGCAGTTTCAAATGATAAGTACATGAAACATATAATAACAATAACTTACATTATTATTCCATTTATAAGCCAATATATGAATATATATTATTTAGTTTGGATGAACTCAAATATCTCTTTGCATTTATTACTCTGGGTTGTAAACTTAGTTCTTAAAATATGTGTTATATAAAATGTTTAGTGCTTATATCAGGCATAAACATAACTCAGGAAATGATGTCAAACTGATGTTTGGCTCATTATTTATTTCAATATTATCAAATATTTACATCCTGATGATAAATCACATGATTCATATCAAGCATTAAAATATTATCAATTATATTATATTGTATTATATTTATAACAAGCACCTGTCATAGTCAATAGCATATTAAATACATTGTTATTTTATTACATCACAACATGATGTAATGACATGAATGCATGTACACATCAGTGTGTAATAATACATTTATAACAATGAATATAGGTTTAATGTACATAATAACACAATTATATTATCTTTTAACCAAAATTATAACCATAAAACTGTGAGTTTTGACCTCGTTACGTAACTAAACTAAAATTAAACCCATAGCACACAAAAAAAATTTCTTACCTCCGATCGACACTCAGCTCAGCTCCTTCTCTCTAGGCCCTTCGGTGCAAACCTGCTAATTAGCCTGCTAAGCTAACACTTTAGCTAACTCTCCATCTATGATAAAAATTAAAAAAATGTACAAAGCACGCCAGATATTATGAATTAACTCTATAGCTTTGAGTTCTCTGCTGACAAACAGTAAGGCGAAGTCTCTTGTTAAACACGTGGGCAATGCAGTCTCTCACACCGAAGTCCACTTCCGCACCGGCAGGAAAGGGGGCGGAGCCGGAAGTCACGCGTCTCTGAGAAATGTAAACAACGCGCACGTGCTTTCTTCTCGCTAGTGCCGCAAATTTAGGTGGAAAAACAACAGTAAAAACTTGTTTGAAACACACACACGCGCGCGCGCGAGCGCCCATATACATATTCCAGACAAGTTTCCTCTGAAGCTGGAAATGTATTTGTATCTGAGTGACTAAGGGGGCAATTACTTTTGCACACAACCCCAGGTGCTTATTTTTTTCTTTTTTTCTTTCTTTTTTTTTAAATGATACTTTAAACACTGAGTTTGTGTTGTCTGTCTTAGTCTACGTAAAGATATGAAACAATGAAACATCTCAGGAAGGGGGCAAATACATTTCCATGGCGCTGTAATTATACCAGGATTTCTTGTAATAATAACTGATCTGATGTTGTTTTTTAAACAATAAATACTCTTTGGTTTCAGGGAGAAGTTTTAAACCTACATAACACACGGTGACGTAATTAAACCCTCCAGCAGGGGGCGTTATTTACTTCAGTATAGAAATGCAACCAGCGTATGCGTTCATTATTGTTTGGACTGCACAGATAATGTGTTCCAAACAGATACAAACACACAAAAGTATATATAAAGGTATACACAGAAAGTATACACACACAAAAAAAAGTATACGTATATTACTATATATGTGAATTCGTTTTCTTTCTTTTCTCCATTCCTTCTCATATAACCTCCGTTTCTCCATTTTGTTACTAGAGCTGGATAGGGAAGGGCAGTTGTTGGGGGGGGGGCATATATGTGTAGACAACCTCACTGTTGTCTGGAATGAAACATGTAATAGATAGAGAGACAGACAGACAGACAGCAGCAAAAGATATTGATGCACTTGTCATAGTTTGATATTTGATACATATTAACTAATCACACTTAGTGTAAAAGACATCAGTGCAAAAGTCAGAGAGAGAACAAAAATGTTGCTGTTGCAGTACCATCCATCCATTATCTATACCACTTTATCCATCTGGGTCGCGGGGAAGCCGGAGCCAATCCCAGCATCTTCGGGCGAGAGGCGGGGTACACCCTGGGCA
>JAQMYM010000021.1:2300702-2345878 GCA_030014255.1 Parauchenoglanis ngamensis
GTAGTGATTGGAGTGGTGGTAGGAGTTATTGGAGGAGTTATAGTTGAAATAGTTTCATAGGCAGATGTAGGAGTAGTGATTGGAGTGGTGGTAGGAGTTATTGGAGGAGTTATAGTTGAAATAGTTTCATAGGCAGATGTAGGAGTAGTTATTGGAGTGGTGGTAGGAGTTATTGGAGGAGTTATAGTTGAAATAGTTTCATAGGCAGATGTGGGAGTAGTGGTAGAAGTAATTGGAGGAGTATTGGTTAGTATACTTATAGAAGTAGTTGAAGGAGTAATTGGATTCGCAATGGATGAAATAGATTCATATCTGATTATAGAAGCAGTGGTAGGAGTATTTGGTGGAGTAGTTGATGAAATAGTGGTGAGATAGGAAGTGCTTGAGAGTGGTAGGGGTAGTGGTTCATCAAGTGGTAGGGGTAGTGGTTCGTTGAGTGGTAGGGGTAATGGTTCATCAAGTGGCAGGGGTAGTGGTTCATCAAGTGGCAGGAGTATTGGTTCAACGAGTGGTAGGAGTGTTGGTTCATCAAATGGTAGGAGTGTTGGTTTATCAAGTGGCAGGAGTGTTGGTTCATCAAGTGGTAGGAGTGTTGGTTTATCAAGTGGCAGGAGTGTTGGTTCATCAAATGGCAGGGGTAGTGGTTCATCGAGTGGTAGGAGTGTTGGTTCATCGAGTGGTAGGAGTGTTGGTTCATTAAGTGGTAGGAGTGTTGGTTCATCGAGTGGTAGGAGTGTTGTTTCATCAAGTAGTGTAGGAGAAACTGTAGAAATAGTGATTTTAATAGTTGTAGGAGCAGTTGAAGGAGTAATTGGAAGAGTAGAGTTTGGAATAGTTGTAGGAGTAGTTAGAGAAATAATGGTAGGAGTAGTGCTTGGAAAAGTATTGTTAGGAGTAACTAGAGGATTAGTAGTTTGAATAGTTGAAGAAGCAGTAGAAGTAGTTGGAGTAGTAGTGGTTGTAATAGTTGTTAGAGTAGTTGGAGAAGTAGTGGTTGGAGTATGGCTAAGAGTAGTGGTTGGATGGGAAGTGTTCATTGGTGCAGGAGCTGATCCCTGTATGACTGGGTGAAGAATTTTAATGTTAGAATTTTTCATTATGTTTGTTATGCTATATTTTGCACTTCAGATAATTGAGTATTTATTCTTACCCTCTGTGAATTCAGGGTTGATTTTCAGCCCATTAATTTCATTTCTGCCATTGATGGCCTGGAGAAATAATGATTTAATCACCACGGAATTGGTTTGGCCTGAGAAGAACATGATGGTGGCCTGAACAGCTACAGATCCAGCCTTGTTACTAGACATGGAGCAAGAGACATGTAAATTTAGGAAGATAATAATCTGAATCAGAATGTTTTACCCTCTAAACAATGTGTGTCACTAGTTGGAGTGGTATTTCCTCACAACTATTAGCAATGCCTGAAAGAGTGCCATAGAAGTAATTTAACCTTCTGTTGCACATTATGAAAGCAATGTTTAAAAAATATTTAATTTAATATTCTGGCATAAAATTAACATGAAGGTATGTTGCTTGGAGGCAACAATCAGACAAGAGAAAGAATCATGAAAAATAAAATCTTTTATTTATTTAAATATTGGCAAAGAAATTCCTAAGTACCTATACAATTTGATTCTAAATTCTTCGTCGTCTACAAATCACAGAAGAGTCCGTTTTCTGCAGGCAGTAGCCACAATCTTTCCCTAAGCTATTTCCTGTGCTTCTCTAAGTATTTCTATCAGAGTCAGGGTCACTTCAGAGTCAGGGTGTAAGCTCTTCCCAATATAGTCTAGGTAAATGCCAAACATGTAGATTGTCAGACTGTTAAAATAATTTTGTGTGCCCTGAATTCACTATAAGGAATGGAAATTGGAAATCCATGAATTTTTTGTCTAGTGACAAGCAGTGGAATACATTACACTTTTCACACTGGGCTCTAATGATATCCTTAAACACAGGATACTTGCATCTGCCTCAGATTTCAACCCACAAGGTTCAGTGTTCTGTTCTGTCATGTCTAACATTTCCAGGTCAAATCTTTTACCCTCCTTGGACTTTCAACATGCCAAAAAAAAAGACTTTAAAATGGCCTCCAGGAAGTATTATGTCCATGTAAAAGCTTATTATTGATTGATTTCAAGTCACTCCATAAATATTAACAGTGACAAATAATATGTACTGTATAATGTCTTTACAAAATGAAATAAATGGGTTTGTAACTCTGAGGCAACAGTTTGCAATAGAGGGTTAAGAGGTGAGGGATTAAAGCCATCCAGGTTTGAGTTGGTCTATTTGTGTACAGTTAAATGCCATCATATAGCCAGTCTTGGTTATAAGAGTTGGCCTGGAGAAGTTCAGATTGAAAAAAAAAGTATCCAGCATGGAACCATTCTTTTGCTCACTAAACATATTTATTCTGAAAGGACAAGGGTTGGTGTCATTTCTAGAGTTGATATTGTTTTTGGCTGTGCTATTTAAGGTTGTAGGTAAAGTTTATAGCTACAAGGGGGATCAGCAGGTTAGGTGTGACTAATAAAGGGGCCAGTAATTGTACCCAGCATTTAAATGCACTAACACCACCGCTGATACTACACCAAATAAGATGCCACTACCATGTCACTGCATCTGCTTTTGGGCGAGTGGTGGGAATAGTGGTTGGGCGGGTGGTGGGAATAGTGGTGGGAAAAGTGGTTGGGCGAGTGGTGGGAATAGTAGTGGGAATAGTGGTTGGGCGAGTGGTGGGAATAGTAGTGGGAATAGTGGTTGGGCGAGTGGTGGGAATAGTGGTTGGGCGAGTGGTGGGAATAATAGTAGTAGCACTTGAGAGAAAAGGGTCACACATAGATAGATAAGTGGTAGGATAATTGGTTGAAATAACAGCTTCACAAGGATAAGTATATGTTTGAATAGTTGAACTAATGGTGCTTGTAGTGGTTGGAAGAGAAGTGCTGGAGACACTTGGCACAGGAGCTGATCCTGGTATGACTGTATGGAGAAATTACTGTTAGTATTTTTATTATAATAAGAAATGTTCATCTTGAAGCCCAGCCCACATGCTTACCCTGTGTGAATTCAGGGTTGATTTTAAGCCCATTTATTTCATTTCTGCCATTGATGGTCTGCAGAAACAGATATTTGATCACCAGAGAATTGGTTTGGTCTGAGAGGAACACGAGGGTGGCCTGAACAACCACAGATCCAGCCTTGTTACTAGACATGGGGCCAAAGACATAATAATTAGGAGGGCAATTTATAATCTGCAAAAAAGTGTAATACTGCAGTGACTTGATTGACCCTGTGACCCTGTTTGACTCAGATAGGAAGAGCTGATTTGTTTGTGAATTCACCTTATAAACGTCTAGCCTTTGCATACTTGTGTAAGCTTGTATAGTAGCCAAAGCACAGATCATTGTTTTAAAGGATGCGTGTAATCTATTAACAATAGACCTTAACAAACCCAACACTTAAAGCATCCTTACCATTATTTGCTGTCTATCATTATCAAGTGCAAAAAGCTTTCTCACTTTTCATCTCTGTTCATGAATATAAGACAACAACAACAACAACAACAACACCGACAACAAACTCTTGGGAGCTTGTTAATTCACTGGTAGGTCCTTGGATTTTTGGTTCATTGTAATGTTGTCCTGTGTTACAGTTTTGAGGTTAAATTGTTAGATAGTCTGAAATTTAGTCAAATTTTAACTTGTAATAGGAACACTGTGTGCACACCACACAGATCAATTCAGATGGGCTTTTGTGTAAAATGGTCATAAGTCGGCCACCTCTAGAGCCTAGAGCTGATCTCAGAGTTTCAACGTTGGAAATATTCTTGTTTGTTGGAATCCTTCACTCTCGTTCATTTTCAGTCACCATTTTGTCCTGCTCAACGTAAATTAAAGCGTTCAGGTTTGTGTACTTATAGAATAAATCCTGTTGCTGGATGAGGAAGTAAACTGTTATTTAAGGTCATACCTGAAGGTCATGGCTGTTACACCTTGATAAAATGTGTGTGTGTCACAAGTGGGGCAGCCGTAGACAGAGTAGAGCTGGGAGGAAAGAGCAAGTTCACATTTAGAGATTCTTCAATCTTTCTTTTCCTATAATACCAAGTCAAGGCAGAGTATTACATTTTGATTTATAACAACCAGACATACAGTATCTCAATGACCTGGCTGGCATTTCTAGCCTTTATTTTATTCTTACATTGTCTCACTGGAAAATGTGTCTCCAGATAAAGGTCCATATGTGGTTTCTGAACTCAGTCATGGGTTTAGAATTTCATGCTGATTTTTTGCAATTTAGAAAATACAAATTGGAAAAATGCCAGAAAAGATTTGGTGTATACTTTCTTTATATTGCTGCCGAATTACAGGCTGGTAGCAAGAACCAGAGATAAGACCAACACTGGAAATATTGAAATTATTGTGTGAATATAAAATCCATTTCAGTAATTGGCACCTGAGATATCGAAGTATGATAAAGCCCAAACTTAGCTAGCATATGGTGTTTGATGATTAGACTTGACAAATCTCATAATGAATAAAGTTATTCATTTTTCCTATAAGACGTTAACAAGGGTAGTCACTCACCGCACTGCTAACTTCCACATACATCATTTTATAATCTTGAGATTTCGGGTTGAGGAGAGATTCATTGTAGATGCGGTTGGTGATGTCCGTGATGAAGTCAAAAGTAAACGATGGGTCCATGTTCACTGTTTTTAATGTCACCAGACTTGCACCTTCTGCAGAGCCTGAAAAAAGTTTTATTTATGTTATATAGTATGCTAATAGAATGATTTGAATAGAATAACCTTCTCTTTTTAAATACTATTTTTTTTTATTCTAATAATAATTTAGTTTAAAGCATTGTGGCTACAACTTCTACCTTCTAGTTTCTGATACTGAACTAAATGATTCATATTAAAACCACAGTTTTTGTGTTTGTCTGTTGAGATCATGTTTGTCATGAGATCAGGTTGGTTTTATAGGTTTGTTTGAGGGCAGTCACAAACACTGGAAACATGAAACTGTTCCTGTGTGACTGTGACCAACATGACAAATGGATTTATCAAATAAAAGCGAATGGTGCAGATATCAATAATTACAACATTTTTACACAATCCTCAAATCTGCATGTTTATGTGTTTAAAAACATAATATTTTACCACAATAAATGATTCATTCATAGGCTTGTCTAAATCTGTATTTTTATTTAAAACCAGAAATAAACAAAAAGTTTAAAAATTAAAACAAATGTTTAATAGTTTAAATATTCGTTATTCATGATTCTGCACTATTTGTAAAAATCTGTTTTAAATTAGAAAAGAATGCAAAATCCCATTGTATGTAAAGTAAAACAAATAAACAGCTCACTAAAATGTTTAATGTTTACATTGAGGAAAACTTAATTCATTATTTGTTCTCTGTTCCTATTATTATAGCATGATTTCCAGCTGTCTGAGCATTCATCAGGAGTTACTGAGCCATCTAATATTTAAAATTACAGGCAAAACAACTTAGAGTAACATTACCCACAGACACCGCATGAGCTTTGCACTAAACGTATTTCTTACCTGACATCGCTAGCACGGTGAAGCAGAGAGCTGCCATTGTGAGGCGCATCATGGAGTCCTCCATCAGGAAGAAATGTTGGGTGTGGAGGTGAAATACTCTGAGACGAGCTGAGCTGAGCGTAGCTTAACAAATCAAAATGATCTCAATGTGAAGCAGCTGGAATGCCTTATGAAGAGGCAGAGATACGGAAACAGGTGGGGCTAAACAACAAAATCGCACAACTAGAAGGTACATTTTTTTTATTAACACGTTTACTGTAACTCTGATTTGTTAACTGGAATCATGGCTAGTTTGTTTGATGTAAAAATAACATTATCTATATCAGCTTGTGTCAATATTTTATGGTACATTATTCTTTCCAATTTAAAGCTCATGAAGCGTTTTACTGAAAATATTTTATCAAACTAGTTTGGAGCGGTGGTGCAGTGGTTAAATCTATCGCCTAACTGCAAGAAGGTTCTGGATTTGAAATTGCTGGCCGACTGGGGACTGGTCCCCATGCCTGCGTGGGTTTCCTCCAGGTGCTCTGGTTTCCCTCCAAAGACATGCAGATGAGATCAACTGGCAACTCTTAATTGTCCACAAGTGTGAATGTAAGAGTGATTGTTCATCTCTGTGTTAGCCCTGTGACAGATTGGACAATTTACCCGGTGGAAAAGCCAAATCACTGAAGGGGAAAGGACATGAGGAGTGAAAGGTTTGAGGTCTGATTTGAGGGTTTTGCACTTGATCCTTTGCACAGCTGATTGTCTTTAATGATTTCAACACAGTATATGGTAGTATCATGCAAACACAGTTTATCATGCTTGTTCAATTCTATTTTATTAGTCATTTTTACAATAAACAGTGTAAACAAATCAGTTAGGAGACAGAGATAAGAGGGCTATCAAATTCCTTTAAAATTTGACTTTATATTTATTTATGTAGCATAATGTTTTGATGTCTGTAATATTTACCTGGATTCAGTTTTTCCTGTGCAACTCAGAATCCACATACAATTTCACTATCTTTAACTTATCTTTATGCAAGAATGATTTCTTTATTTTAAATTCACAGAGCAAACCCCAAAATGGCTACGTATTCACTATACCTGCTCACTTCATAGAGTATAACAATAGTGTTATAGTCTGACTCTAAACAGTGCACTATGGGCTGTATTAAGAGTTGTGCTATGCCTTTAACCTCAAGATTTTGCAGATTACTATTCAGACCTCAGACATTAATACAGAATTAAACAATACTCAGACAGCTGCTTGAGATTTTTTTTTCTCTAGTCAGTAAATATAAGGCAACAACAGAGGCATGAACTGCACCCAAGTGTTTGTAATAAACTGAATGGGCTGCTCTGAAAATCTACTTAAGCATGTGCATAACCTGACTCTGAATACAAGGAACTTTCCCAGAATTAGTTACTCCAACAACTCACCATTTAAAATTAAGTCATATAAAAAGGTGACTCTGATAAATGACTGTGGAAACTATCTACAAACTATGTACTACATGAGGGTCATGTAGATGTACATGTAGCATCATAGCTAGGAGACATACGTAAATGTAAAAACATACAAACAAAGTAGTTCTTAACTGACAAACATTTATTCAGGGCACTTTTTTCACCATCAAGTGACAGAAGTCACCAGCCCAAACAGTATATTATTAGTAATTTGCTCTGACATCTCTCCCAGATATTGAAATTATGACATAAAAACAGGGGGTGTAAAAAAAAAGAGGCCAAAAAGGGTTGCTGTTTAAAGATAGAATATAGTATTTTAATCAAGCCTGTCAAGGGTTTCATGTGTCATGTGTTTCAATATGAGTTTAATATCATATGACTAATTACATGAAATCTATTTTTTTATACAATTTGATTGGTTTTAGTAATGGCAATAGAGTGATTCCATCCTGTTTAATAGACTAAGATCGTGGTAGTTGTAGGAGTAGTGGTAGAAGTGGTGGTAGGAGTGGTTGTAGGAGTGGTGGTAGGAGTGGTGGTAGAAGTGGTAGTAGGAGTAAGACATGACATAATCATATAAAAGATAGGATTATTGGTTGAAAGAAAGGGGTCACAAGTAAAAGTTTGAGTAATGATTGGAGTTGTGGTTGGAGTTGTGGTTGAAGTTGTGGTTGGAGTTGTGGTTGGAGTTGTGGTTGGAGTTGTGGTTGAATGGGAAGTACTGGAGACACTCGTTGGTGGAGCTGCTCCTGGAATGACTGTGAGAAGAAGACAGTGTTATTGTTTTTCATTCTGATTATTTATTTTAGTATTTGCACTTTAGATAAGTCAGTATTTATTATTACCCTCTGTGAATTCAGGGTTGATTTTCAGTCCATTTATTTCATTTCTGCCATCGATGGCCTGCAAAAATAGGGATTTAATCACCACAGAATTGGTTTGGCCTAAGAGGAACATGATGGTGGCCTGAGCAACCACAGATCCAGCCTGGTTACTAGATGAGGAGGCAGAGAGAAAATAATTATGCAAAATTTTAATCAGAAACAGAATCAGAATCTTTTATTCACTGAAAGATATACGTGTCACTGGTTGATGTGCAGATTTCCTCACAAACTTTACAAATGCTTGAAGCGGTGGCATAAAAGTAATTTTACTCAAGTTAGTCTGTGTTACACTTAACTGCCATCATAAGACCGGTCTTCATTATAAGAGCTGACTAACAGATGAGTACAGATGAGAAACATATCCAAGGTGGAGCCATTCTAAAGGCTATTCATTCTAAAAGCACAATGGTTGGTATCATGTTTGGAGTTGATATTGTTGCGGCCTGCAGAACTGTGTTATTTAAGGTTGTAGGTGAAGTTTATGGCTACAAGGAGGATCCTGAGGTTAGGAGTATCTAATACAGGGGCCGGTAATTGTACCCAGCATTTAAATGCACTAACACCACAACTCGTACTACACCCAATAAGATGCCACTGCCATGTCAGTGTGTCTGCTTTTGAGCAAGTGATGGGGATTAGATTACATGGTGTCTTCTGCTACAAGTTTTGATGTTTAATTTTTAGATAGTTAGAATTTTGCTAGAATTTCTAAATAATAACTCCAACACTGTACATGCTATACACAATTAGACTCAAACGGACTTTTGATTAACCTGGTTAAAATATTTACAAGTGAGACACTGCTGATTGACACTTGAGCTAACTAGCTAACTACTACCCAAATATTCTGTATGCAGTATTGGAAACTGTTCATGAGTATCATATCAATGCTGGAATGAAATCGCTGACTGAATAATTATTGAATTTAATTGATTGTGTACATTTTCATGTTTTTTCTCATCATGGTAAAACAGTTGTAGTGAGTGGCAAGTTACTGTTACAGTACGAATACTGTATAAATACCTGTGATATACACAATAAAATTTTATAGAATCTAATTTACATTCCGCCCACATGCAGGTACAAAGGTCATTTATAATGACATGGCAGTGTGAGTGTATGAGGCACACTTTACTACACTTGAGTTGTACAGTCATTAAAGCACATCATTGTGAATGGACAGTGTGTGTTAATCCTTTTCATCAGTGTCAGTCTCTGACCACAGCTCCACTATTAGATTAATATTTTTGGTTGTTGAATTGTTTCTCAAGCCAGCAATGACTTGGAGGTGTTTAAAACACATCCACTCCTGATATAGTTGTAGCAGCATCACAGCTTTCCATTTATGAACAAGCTGACCAGTATGTGTAAGTACAAGGTAATAAGATGCCATACTCCAGAGTTTCAACGTTGGAAATATTCTTGTTTGTTGGAATCCTTCACTCTCTTTCTCATTTTCAGTCACCATTTCATTCTGGTCAGGGAGAACTAAAGCGTTCAGGTTTGTGTACTTATAGAATAAATCCTGTTGCTGGATGAGGAAGTAAACTGTTATTTAAGGTCATACCTGAAGGTCATGGCTGTTACACCTTGATAAAATGTGTGTGTGTCACAAGTGGGGCAGCCGTAGACAGAGTAGAGCTGGGAGGAAAGAGCAAGTTCACATTTAGAGATTCTTCAATCTTTCTTTTCCTATAATACCAAGTCAAGGCAGAGTATTACATTTTGATTTATAACAACCAGACATACAGTATCTCAATGACCTGGCTGGCATTTCTAGCCTTTATTTTATTCTTACATTGTCTCACTGGAAAATGTGTCTCCAGATAAAGGTCCATATGTGGTTTCTGAACTCAGTCATGGGTTTAGAATTTCATGCTGATTTTTTGCAATTTAGAAAATACAAATTGGAAAAATGCCAGAAAAGATTTGTTGAATGCTTCCTTTATATTGCTGCCGAATTACAGGCTGGTAGCAAGAACCAGAGATAAGACCAACACTGGAAATAATGAAATTATTGTGTGAATATAAAATCCGTTTTGGTATTCAGTAATTGGCACCTGAGATATCGAAGTATGATAAAGACTTAGGTATGATGTTTGATGATTAGACAAATCTTGTCAAATCAAATCAAGACTTGACAAATCGAATGAATAAATTTATTGTTCCTGTAAGATGTTGACAAGGGTAGTCACTCACCGCGCTGCTAACTTCATCATACATCATTTTATAGTCTTGAGATTTCGAGTTGAGGAGAGATTCACTGTAGATGCGGTTGGTGATGTCCATGGTGAAGTCATAAGTAAACGATGGTTCCATGTTCGCTGCTTTTAATGTCACCAGACTTGCACCTTCTGTGGAGCCTGCAGAGGGAAAAAAATAGTTTCTTTTATATATTTATGTTGATAAAATGATCTAAAAAGAATAACTTTCTCTTTCTTAAATACGAGATTTTTATTTATTCAGGTAATAATTGTTTCTTAAGAATGAAACTATAGCAGTTACATCTGGTTATTACGAAAATAGTTTCTAATAAGTTACAAATTGCAGTATTTTATCTGCATCTTTGACTGTATAAATTGTTGATAAAAAAAAAGACCATTATAAGTTTAGTTTCGATTCAGATGTTTGTATTTTACTAAACTAATGTTTTAATTGCAGAACTTGAGAAACTACAAAATTGCTATCACCACATGAGACAATTTGACTTTAACACAGTTCAGTATTCATCTTTTCTTAAATTAAATATTTCACTTAATTTATTAAGTTATTATTTGTTGTCTTTATGCACTCTACAGACAAATTTAAAACGATTCACGGCTTATTTAACATTGAAGAAATAACTAATGTTACTTGCAACAACAGGCTAAACAACTTAGAGTCATCTCTAAAGACACAGAATGAGCTTCACCATAGCAAGACATCTTACCTGACATGGCTACCACGGCGATGCAGAGAGCTGCCCATGCGTACCGCATCACGAAGACCTCCATCTGGATGAAAAGCAAAGTCAGTGATGGATGTGGAGGTGAAATACTCTGAGACGACACTGTCTGTGAGTGCAGCTCAGCAAAACTGAACAATCTCGATGTGAAGCAGCTGATACGGATTCCAACATACAGAAACAGGCGGAGCTAAGCAACAAAAACTACAACTACAAAGAAACGTTTTTTTTTAAATTAATGCACGGCTAACACTTTAAAATACAGGTGCACAAATTTGCATACATTAATGTGTGACCTAATGCTCACATGATGATTAATTACTACATGAGCTAATACTTAGTGCAACAAGAAAGAATGAAGTGTTTACCTTAACACACAACATTCATGTGAACACAGCCATTAATAAATGTTATTGTTAAGTATTAATTACATGTTACTTGTAAGTGGGATAGATAATAATAACAACAACAACAACGACAATAATAATAATAATGTTTAATTTACATAACCATTAATAAACACTCAGCAAGGCTGTGTCTTGCTTAATTTCCTGTTTCATGGACACCGTATCAAGGGGCTTGATCGATCATGGACCTCCAACATGAATTCAAGCATTTCTGAATCAGCCAGGATGCAGCCACAAATCTGAGGCCATGGTTGTTTCTCAGAAGACTGGTGACAGACCATGCTGCTTGTGGAGAAGTTTAAGTAATTTAGGAAAATATTCATAAGTGATTGTGATTGTCATATTGACAAACTGATCTGCAGCTGTGTTACAGTTGCTGTACTGGTCTGTGGAAGTGAAGCACGAACTCAGTTTTCAGATGAAGCTCTATGTTTATGGATCAATCTATATTCCTAAACCTCATCTATGGTCATGATCTATCCTTATATTCACAACCTACGGCAATAACGTAAAGAATAAGGTTGAAATAATCCATTGATCCCATTATTACTCACCTGAGTACTGGCCTCCTGGCTTGTGATCTACCAACACCAGATAATTTGTGGACTATTCATGCATGTGATTGCTGTAGGTGTTTCATAGACTGTTGGCTGTGTATCACCAGTAGCGCTAAACATGGAAATCTGGTTTCTGAGAAATGGTTTGTGAAAATGTTTGAAAAAAATGTTTGTTTTTTGTGACAAGAGTCAAAGACAGCACAGGTCTTTCCACATTGTCATGATGGTACTTGGAGAGTGCAGACCTCCGCCAAGGACAATAGTCGACTGTTCTATGATTATGCAAAGCTGCAACCGCAACCACTTTACATGTCTGGATATATTTCCAGTGGAATCACTGTATTTCTTCATTGGCTATATTTTGTCATTATTGAACTTCACTGCTTTTAACTGGATTTTAAGAGGTATGATGTCATTGTGCCAAGACGTCTGCAAAGGCCAAAACCCTTTGACTCAGAGCCACTCTATAATTTATGGGCTCCTCCTTGGCCCATGCTACACTCTGCCACCAAGTTCCATGAAAATTGGTTTGGTAGGTTTTGGACAATCCTGCTTAAAGCCAGGCAAAAAACAAATAGACAGACGAACTGGACTGCACTGAAAACACAACCTCCTTGGTGGAGGTAACAAGCAGAATGAAAAAAGAAACACATACTCAATAAAGTGAAGACAAAACTAGTTTACATTAAACAGCTTTTAATAGATTCCAAAGAAAGAAACAAGAAACTTTATCTAAGAATAACATAAATAATCATCCTGTAACAACATTTATTCAATTTGCTAATTTTCACACAGGCTTTCAATATGATTGTGCCATAATATCATGTGCCATGATCAAGTGCCTTAATATTATTTCTTTGACACACTATACCTGGTTCTAATGATACTTAGTTAAGCAGTTTTAACAAATTAAAAAGAATAGCTGATGAGAAAAAGCAGTACTGGCTATACTGGTAAGATGAGTGGTGGTTGTAATGGTGGGATGAGTGCTGGCTTCACTGGTAGAATAAATAGTGGTTGTAGTTGTAGGACTAGTTGTAGTCGTGGTAAGAGAATGAGCAATGTTTGTATTGGTGGGATGAGTGGTGGGTGTTATATTATTTCAGTGACACACTATACCTGGTTGTTATGACACATCAGGTTTACAAGATTAAAAAGAATAGAGGAAAAAGAGGCAAAATGAAAAACTATAGCAGAGAAATGAAGTCAGAGTTATATGATTTTGATGAAAGAAAGAAGAAGCGGCATTGTGGTGTCCTGGGGGTTTAGCAGCAGGATGGGTTGTAGGACGAGTGGTAGTTGTAGTGGTAGGACGAGTGGTGGTTGTGGTGGTGGTAGTGGTGGGACGAGTGGTGGTAGTGGTAGGACGAGTGGTGGTTGTAGTGGTGGTTGTTGTTGGACGATGGGTGGTTGATGTGGTGGGATGAGTGGTGGTTGTAGTAGTGGAATGAATGGTGGGATGACTGGTGGTCGTAATACTAGGATGAGTGGAGGGATGAGTGGTGGTTGTTGTGGTGGTTGCAGTATTGGAATGAGTGGTAGGACGACTAGTGTGATGAGTGGTAGGATGAGAACTCGGACTAGTGGTGGTTGTACTGGAATGATGAGTGGTTGTGATGGTGGAATGAGTGGTGGCTGTAGTGTTGGTTGCATTGGAAGGACTTGTCGGTGTAGAAGACGATCCACCTATGACTGTATGGAGGCATTAGCGTTAGTATTTTTAAATATATTAATTATAATCTACATGTCAAAATTATTCTATGCACTTTGGATAAACCATAACCACACATGCTTACCTTGTGTGAATTCAGGGTTAATTTTAAGGCCATTTACTTCATTATCGCTACCAATCGCATTCATAAACAGGTTTTTGATTACATCAGAGTTGATTTGGTTTGTCTGGAACACGAGTGTAGCTTTTACAAGCACAGTTCCAGTTTGATTACTAAAGACACGGAAAGAGAAATAACAAGTGCATATCCTGTGTCCTTTTAAAATAAATGTTAAACACTTATTCAAAAATAAATATTACTGCAGCATGAGGAAATAGAGTTATACCTGAAGGTCATCGCTGATATTCCCTGATAAAACATGTCTGTGTTACAAGTGATACAGCCATAGATGGAGAAAAGCTGCAAAGAAAAACAAAGTTAACAGAATACAGTTTGGCCTTATAATACTTCTTTATAAGGTTTACACAGTTGTTATAATAAACCCTCAATCTCAAGGAACTAATAAAAGGTATAAAAAAGACAATTTTAAGCCTGCTTAGATCACATTATGACCATATTAATAGTTTTTAAAAATATAGTTTAACAGTTTTATATTTTTGAGATAAATGCAAAATATTTCACCTTTAAAATTTTTATTTGCTCCCAAACAAGATAGTGTAGCTTAACTAACCCTTAACCCTACTATTTCCCCCTTATATTCAACCCACTCATCAAAGTAAAGATTTTCTTTTGGAGTACAGTCCTATGTGCCCTATATGACCTTGTAACAATGACATCTAGTTGTTGTTGATGACAACTAGCCAGCTGGGTTGCAGCTGTGCGGGTTTAGCACGCTCATCTATGATGCTGAGTTACATAGGATATTATCATCCCATTGGAATGCTGATTGTCATAGGGTGCCATATAATAAATGTATTTTTAAATGAGAATGTTGATCCCAGAAGGTCATATATGGACCATTTCAGTGGGAAAGGGTTAACCAAAAAAAAAAAAAAAAAAAAAAAAACGCCTGTTTTTGTGTTTACTGGGTCTGTATCAGCATTTTAGCCACTAGAGATATTGTTCCTATTATGATAAGGTGGTCTGGATTCTCCAGGGCTAAAATTTGAAAATGTTAACTATATATATGTACTTGTATTAAACTGTAATAAAACATACATTATTGCACTGATACTACACTCAACCATAATAATGTCTTTATATGTCTTAATAAATAGCCTACTTAATTTGTCTTCTGAAGCATACTGCATGTAGTTAGCTAATATAACCAGCTGATAGTATTTAATATTTGATATCTAATCTGCCAAAACCTTTACAGATTGTAAGAGCAACAGTCAAGCTATCCTGCTTTCTACATTTACTTTTTAACATCAAACATAGTAAAAGATTTTTACTTTTACTAAAACATTTTTTTTTCTTTCAGACTGAGGTTTTTTTCTGGTCAGAGCATAAATAGAAAATGGATCTTGATCGGCCATGGTCGACTATGCTGCATATTTATTCTGGATGATGATTTCACTAATCACTTGCACTAAGTTTTGTTGTTGTTGTTTTAAATAGTACACAAACCTTTTTATTGTGGTCAACATTTTTTTTATAATTACTGAAATATAAAAAGGTGATAAGGTGAAATAAAAAAAAATATATATATATTTTTTGATCTCCAAGATTTTTTGCTCCCAACTCCAGATAGTGATACTTTGGGCTCATACTTTTTTAATTAAGTGCAAAACCATGGTGAAAAACTTACAGCGCCATGAACTTGTGAGTACAATATCTTATAATCAGGAGACGCATGGTTGAGGAGTGAATCTTTGAAGATCTGGTTGGTGATGTCCATGGCGAGCTCAAACTTGAATGAAGGATTCGTAGCCTTATTATTTCTCACAGATTTCCCCAAACTCATATCTTTAAAAGAATCAGCAGGGTTAAAATGTATTATTAAAATAATAACCTCCACTAAACACTATGTGACTATAAACACCATTGTGATGTCACTTTAGGTATGTGCAATACACAGAATGTTATAAGGAGCCTATGCTGATGTCTTTGACCTCTTTCTTAAATATTATAATTATATATATATATATATTATAAATATTATATTTATTGGCATGAGAATCATTAACATGTCAGTTATAACTTTATTCTTCATCTTCATTTAGATTATAAATAAGATCATTACAACTAAGTCTGATGTCATTTCTTAGGTTGTGCTAAAATCTTTATATTGTTACCAGCTTTCCCTATAATTCTTATGAACTCTTTATGAGGTAATTCTTACGAACCTAGACCATAACTATTACAAAACAAACAAATATTGCAAATGTCCAGTCTATGTACATGAGCATAATGAGACTTCTTACCTGACATCACTAACACGGTGATGCAGAGAGACGCCCATGTGTATCGCATCATGGAGACCTCCATCTGGAAGACGTGAATAAATGAGAATGATCTCAGATGTGGAGGTAAAATAGTTTCAGGAGTGTGAGATGTGGAGAGTATCAGAGCCTATATGAGTATGAGATGAAGAACATGAAGTGAGTTGTCATTTGAATCTTGCTTTTATCAAGGGACCAGCTGATAAGCTTCAAACCAGAGCCAGGGGTAGTTACGATTACCAGAAATCCTTAACTGGGGTAGAAGGAAGTGGGTTTTTTTTATTGTATGTTAATATTTGATTCATAAATTGTAATCACAATTTTTTAATCAGAAAAACACCGTTATCTACAGCGTATGGAAGCTACGTGCATGTTTTTACTGAAAGTATATGTACGATTATATTTTGCAGCAACTATACAGTAAAGAATAGTAGTGGACTGAACATCTACAATATGCTCTGATATAATATCCAAATTAATTCACCGATTTAATGTGGCAAAATTCTTTTATTTATATATTTGCATTTTGCTGAATGAACTCAAGTAGTTCAGCCTCATGAGGGACAGAAATATTTTACTGCGAAAAAGTCTTGAAAAAAACAAACAAAAAAAAACTTCAAAAGTAAATATTTCTACTTATAAGAAAAATACTACAACATGCAGTAAACAGTACTAAACTAGTCAATATTCAACCCTTTGCTTTTTTTCTTTAATACTAGTCCCAGCTACAGTGTGTGCAGTTTTATAAGGAAATGAGCTCTAGGTGTTACTGAGCATCTTGGAGAATCGACCACAGCTCTTCTGGAGACTTTGCCTCTCACACTCGCTTCTACTTTTTGCAGTAAAACAGAAGGCTTTATGTTTTTTGTCTGAAAAGTGGTCTCTTATGTAACATGTTGCTTTCTTTACTGACATACAAACATTTTTCAAATGCAAATTATTTTTTGGTTCGGTAATGTTTGGAAATCTAAAATGTTTTGGTACTGACTCAATAATGCAGAATTCATCAAATAAATCTCTATAACAAAATTTGTACCAAAAAAGGGAGATGTCTAAGACTTTTGCACAGTACTGTAATTTCTCGCAACAACTTTAACAGGTGTGTATCAAGTGCATCAACTATACAATGGAAAGGTTTTCAATGTGCATAAATCATATATTGACAGTTTATGCAACACTTTTCATATTTTTTGTATCCCTTGACTGCAAAATAAGTCCCATGAACCCTCTCCTAACATACTATTCAACTCATAGGCTCATTTCTTAAATGTGTGCAATAATATGTTGGTTATTTATTGGAAACCAAGCAATTTTATTTGTAAGCTTTCCACCAGCAGAATATATTAGGTCTAATTGGACAATATATATAGGCTATTTAAATTCCGGTGAACCATCAAACAGGCTAATAACTATAAAACTATAAAAAAATTTATATAATAATGGGGGGTTCCTGTGCACACTGCAGTTCCCCGCATGAGAAGTATTGCTTTGACATTATGCCCTTTTTTGTTTTGGTCTCCTTCCCTGCCTTGTCACTGGTTGCTGACCTATTGTGTTCACCTGTACTGTGTTTAGTCCTTGATTTGTTTGTTTCTGTTGCTTTGTCTCTTTGCAAAGTCTTATCATGCACTTATATTCTTACATCCAAACCTTACCTCTACTTCCTGTTCTGTGTGTATATTTTTCTGGTATGACCTTCGCCTGATCATTCTGGTCTTGTGCTTCCTGCTTGTGTTTTGACCCCTGCAATGAACACTGATTATGATTGTTGGATTTGCACAAATAAAGAATAATGCCTCCTCTTAACATGTTACAGTTATGATTTCCAATACTGAAACAAAAATAAACAATAGGAACACTGGCTCCCTGGCTATGCTTCACGGACCCCACTTTGAGAACCACTGCGTTAAAGCACTGAAGAACAGAATAAATGGTAATAAAAGATACTGGATTATTCGTAGTCTATCATGAGGTCCAGTGGCCTCAGGTTGGCAAATTTGTAGCAGTTCATTTGGTTGTGATTCCAGGCTGAGAGGAGAAGGCCAGGACTTGCATGTGTGCCATTTCTTTAAATCGATTATTGTCTGATTATTGTTTTTAGAGAACATCATCTGTATTACTTATAACTGCACCACTGTACCAGAAAATTCTTATGGCTGTTCCAGTTATAACTCCCGGATAGGGCAGACATCCCACCTCTCCTAAAAGTTCCGGGAGTCTTCCGCAAACTGATAGTGGCTCCCTGACAGCCGCAAATTATGTACCCCGAAAATTAGTTTTTTATAGTGATAGCAAACACGAGAAAGAGCAATGATCCCATAGTGTATCTAAAATCTTTGGAGGAGAGCGAGCGACTGACTAACGTAACGAGAGAGTAACTGAGAGAGATAAAGCATCCTAATTGGTCTTTCTTTTTCTGATAAGTAGACCTGTCAGTTTTCTCTGTGGGAGGGCCTTACATTCGACTCTCTCTATGATCTGTCAGTTTAGTATAATGTCCAGCATCAGCATGGCAGACTGCTCAAAAAAAACGATACAAAATGCATTTCACGTCAGATTATACGAAGGTGTAGACCTGTCTCATAGGAGTAAAAACTAATGACGGTGTTGGATGCTGCGCTGTTTGCAACAGTGACTTCAGCACTGCCCTTGTACGGTTAAATGATTAAAAAGACACGTTGAGTTGAGTTTAACAGGTGTCATTTGTTCATTATCATAGCCAATGTCATTTAAACCAGCTGCTAGCTGCCAAGGAGCTACGTCATGAGGCCAGTCTTCCTGTAGACTCGCTTAAAGCTGTAATAGAATAAAATGACTTTATGAGTTTAATAATACAAGTACATATTTCAATGTCAGATTTTCTGCATATGGGCCTACCCAACTGGTTTACAGATTAGACAAAAAACAGACCATTGCAAGGTATATTAAGAATATATCTTGTTTTTGTTCAGCTTATTTATTTAAAATTGATGAATTGGAATGGCTGGGGAGGTTTACCTCCCTGAAAATAAATAACCTTAAAATAACTTCTGGCAAATTTTAAAAATCTAAGGTATTATATATAATAATGCATATTAACAGAGAATTTGCAGAGTAATCTACATTGGATAATAATGTACAAGAAAACTAAAAAAGGATTCCTTAAACATTTATTTAGAAGTTTACTGTATAATTAAGTGTCATTCATTCATTCATTCATTCATTCATTCATTCATTTTCAGGAACTACTTTATCCTGCTCCTGGTTGCAATGGATTAGGATCCCATGCTGAGAACTCTAGATGTGAGGAAAGGAAACACACACACACACACACATATGCACAAACTCATTCACATCTACCAGAACTATTACCAAACATGCTCTTATAGAAAATTTATCAACACCTTATGAGAGAGCACAATCTAGAATTAAACAGTGTTGTGGTACAAAAGCACATATTACAGTAACTGGACCATGGCAGTTTGGACAAGAAGCATGCAGGAAAACAGTATATAAATACAGTAAAGACACAAAACTACATCATGTCATACATTTGTTGGTACGTTATGATGTAAGCTCACAAATTTTCAACAAACATGTTCAAATCGATCATTTCTAGGCATTTCAATCCAGAATATTTGGTCAGTCATGTGACATTATTGTTTTAACGCAATGTTACAGGAGAATCTTATTAGTCCAGATTTTAAAAAACCTTGCAGAATGTTTAAAGCAAAGCACCACAAAAGAAAATAATAATTTACTTGCCCTTACCTATACCACTATAGCATACTGTTAATTGTATAAATATTTCATTCATTCATTCATTCATTCATTCATTCAATTATCTTCATTAATATGCCAGCATGTTGTTTTAAGTAGGAGGAACCCAGAGGAAACCCTCACTGGTAAGCCATTCAGATTTATTTATATTATTTATTAAAGTACATCATTATCCAGACATGTTGTGGCACCCCTAGTAGCAGGTTTACAAAATTAAAAAGAATAGCTGATAAGGAAAAGCAGGCAGAATGAAAAACTATGGCGGAGAAATGAAGTCAGAGTAATGGGACTTTGATTAAAGGATGAGGCTGCGTTGTGGTGTTTAGTCGTTTGATGAATTGTAGGATGAATTGTAGGATGAATTGTAGGACGACTTGTAGTTTTGGATGGAGTCTTGGTGGGATGGGAAGTGCTGGTGGTAACTGGTTCAGGGGTTGTGTCTATGACTGTGAAAACATCAGCATTAGTATTACTCAGTTCTTTATACTTGATTTGATTAGATTATAAAGTTACATTTTGCACTTTAGACAAATCAGTACTCGTTCTTACTTTGTGTGACTTCAGGGTTGATTTTAAGGCCATTTACTTCTTTACTGCCAGCAGTCGCTTTCGTAAACATGTCTTTGAGCTCATCAGTCATGTTTTGGTTTGACTGGAGCATGAATGTAGCCTTCACGAGCACGGTTCCTGTTTGACTACTAAAGACATGGAAAGGGAAATAATAATTAGCAGCGTTGATTAGAATCACTTAGCCAATGCTTTGTGTTTAGTAAGTTGTGCAAAGCTCCGTGTCCTTTTAAAATAAATACGATCACAATATAAGGGAACTAAAGGGATATTTAAAATTGTACCTGAAGGTCATCGCTGATACGTTGCGATAAAATGAGCGTGTGCTACAATCGGCACAGCCGTAGACGAAGAAGAGCTGAGAGCAGAACAGAGTCACATTTAGAGATTTTCCTGATGTTTAATAATTGCAAATGAAGGCAACTTAATTTGTTTCTAATCTTTAAGGCATGGCTGTATACCATTAAGTATATATATAAAATATATTTTATTTATAAAGGATCTGACTCAGTAGTACATACACCTGTAAAAAGAATTAAAATGAGAAATTCTGCTATATAATAATAATAATAATAATAATAATAAGAAGAAGAAGAAGAAGAAGAAGAAGAAGAATTTTTATAGAGCACTCTTCAACCACATGGTAGTTGAAAATAGCAAAAAATTAAATGATTAAATTTATGTAGCTCAATACACAAGGATAAATAAAAAAATGGAAAAATGTTTTTTTTCAAATGTATTATATACAGAGATTGAATATGAAATATAAATATAGAGAAATATAGAAAATGAAACATACAGTGTATTTGATAGCATAAAATTAAATAAAAAGTTTTAAATAATAACAAAATGAAATGTATCTATAAACACCAAATCAGAAGAAGTCCTTTCAATTAAATGAAAAATGTAAAATATACACTTTGGTAATCCACTCAATCCACATCAGGTGTATTTTCAGAGGCAATTTCAAGAAGTATGGAAAATGTATTTTTAAACGATGGTTTTGACGTCTCTCTTTATGTGCGTGGTGACTGAAAGGAAATCAGGACATTATTAATTAACATGTCCTAAAGAATAACAGGCTAAATGCAAAACAAACAAACAAAGAATGGTCATTTTTGTCATGTTATTTTATGTCATTTAAAAAAAAAAAATCAAAATCCCTTTAAGAAGTAGTCACAATGATTGGTACATAAAATTAAAAGATGATAATGATGCAATTTAAATGTTTAATTCTTAAATTCCTGATAGGTAAAGGATTCCTGAATCCCTTATTACTCCAAGAATCATATTTTGTAGTAAAATTGTGAAAAAAACAAAAAAATCATGTGAAAAGTGAAAAACTCACCATGCCATTAACTTCTGAGGACAATTTCTTATAATCAGGAGAGTCAGGATTGAGGAGAGATGCGTTGTAGATGCGGTTGGTGATGTCCATGGTCAACTCGTATGTTGATGAGGCCTTCGTAGCCTCCTCAGATGCCACTGAACCTTTAGAAGAACCAGCATTAAAATGATCAGTAACCTCAGATTATACAAAGATACCCAGAGGATCTTCTATTTCCTAAATATCTCTCTTTTTAATTATTATCTAATATTCATCTTCTTTCAGCAGCTAGTGGAGACCGCCTGAGGGTGCATGATTTTATAATGTTGTTCCAGTGGTGGAAATCACAACCCAGCACTAGAAATATTTAATAATAATAATAATAAAAAAAGAAACTTCAGAAAGTTTCGTCACCAATATGTACCAACTATAAATACACACTTAAAGAAAACACACTTGTCCTGTAGGAATCTGTCTGTGTTCATGATTATAAAACCCCTGCTTTTGATTATTACTAAGACATTCGCTGGATGTTATGTTGTTATGACGTTGAGTTAAAGTACTCGACTAATTGTAAATGTTATCTTTCTGCAATACTAAAAAAAATCATGAGATCAGATTGGACGGCAGATTTGATAAAAAAAAAATAAAAAAAAGACCTACAACCGAGATCACAACATGTTTCTAGCAAGGTTTGACTGATAAAAGCATCATGTTGTTGTCTTTGGATGGAAGGATGTGTCTGGCGCACAGGATCTTCACAACAGATTAATTTTACTTGCAGATGTTCCTCAGATGGAGAAATAGTGTTAGAAATAGTGTATTCAGAGTTCTGTTTCAGCCTCGTTACGCAACTCGTCTCACCTTCCTGTCTATCTAAATATGTAAAAGTGTATTTATAATATATGACAGGGTTTTTTAGGTATTTTATGCAATACATTCAGAGAGGTTTCGTTTATCATATAATGAAAGGATCTTCACAACGTGTACCATTTATCTGTCTCCTCACTTGTCTTATGTACACCCAGGTACAGAACACACTCATGAATAACAGGACTCAGCATAAAGAAATTAAACAAAAGTAAAGAAAAATGCAAAGATTTCGTCTTAAGTGGCTAAACCAAAGAGTGATAGATTCATTCTTTTAATTAATATCATGACTTATGCAGTATTAATAAAGACACGTGTGCATACACCATAGCAGGGTCCAAAGGTCTGTGAGCGCTAGTGAAAATGTTTGTTTGCCGTTCTTTTCCATTTAACACAAAGATTTTCTTTATAAATGATATTATCAGCAACAACTTCAGTGAATCGTTGAATCTTAGAAATATTTTCAGAGTTTCTTAGTATTAAAAACTGATGATCCATTTTAGATGTAATCCATCAGTGTCGTTGGACATACAAGAACATGAGACTCATGGAAAATCTGACCTTTTGTACAAAGGAGTTTACATGGTCAATATCATAAACATAAAAGTACTTATGCTTCAGTAGTGGCCTGGAAATTGCACAACATCTTGAATAGTGAATATTTACACATCTTGAAACTTTCTGTTTATTTCCAGTTTTAAATAAATAAAAGAAGTCCAGATTTTCAATGGCTTAGGCTTACAGATGCCACGATAACTTTAGGAATGCAATCACCATGAACAGTTTTCCACTCAAGTCTCCGTCAGGGTGTAACTGATAACTTCAACATAATAGACTTATAGAACTATATATACAGAGTCAGCCAAAAAACAAATGTATACACACTTCAGACACAGAAGTGTGTGTAAACTTTTTTGGCTGACTCTGTATATATATATATATATATTAGCTTATATTTAGCTTTTTATCCCATGATCATGATCATGACCAATCCACTTTATTTGTGTGATCCTATAACAACAGGTGACGGTCTCACAGACTGTGGCTTTTGCTAATACAAGTAACTGTTAAGCTCTAATCTAGAGGTGTGTATAAACGTGATGTTAGAACACTGAACGCGTCATACCACAGGTAACAATTTTAACAATATGCATATTACTCTTTTCCTTTTATAATTTCTCCAGTGTTAAGGTTTAGATAACAGTTGTGCTGTAAAACAAATAAATGGAAGGGTTCTGAGCTTACATTATAGACTATAATTTGGTTTCCACCTGCAGAACAGGTAAATACTGTATATTACATTTGATCAAATTTAATCTAGATTGTTTGCAGACTTTTCATAATGTAAATGAGCTTTATTAATTCTGAGCAAGACATGGCATTGGAAATTAATACTTCATGATTACCTTTATTAATGAGTATCCTTATGGCTCTGAGGCTGTTACTGTATACACGTCATCACTTCCTGATTCACTAATCATTAATTCTTCATTACGTTAGCATTTGTTTTGCTTATTCAGTTTTAATATATTGCGATTTTATAGTAAAGTGTTTGAATGATAAATTTCTCCAGATTTCCGTTCAGAAGAATCCTTTGCGCTCAACACATTTGTAGGATGAAATTAAAGTACTTGTCATATGAAAAAATGTTTCGTTTGAGGTATTTCAGAAAATGTTCCTCATGTGACTGCAAAACTGTGACTGAATTACAGAAACAAGATAAATAACTCGAACACAGAATTCTGAACAGAATCACTTCATTGAATCATTATTTTGTTGTTGATGTTTTACAGCTTATTTTATTCCAGTTATTTTCTGGGGTTTAATATAACTGATGGCTGCAGGCAAAACAACACGCAAATTCATTTTGATGAGATTTCTTACCTGACATCACTAACACGGCGATGCAGAGAGATGCCCATGTGTATCGCATCACGCAGGTCTCCATCTGGGTTAGGGTTAAAAACGTGAATAATATGAATAATCTCGGCTGTGGAAGGGAAATATTCTCAGCAGTCGGCGTGTGAGAGCTCAGTGCCAGAACCAAGGAAAGTGATACGGAGAGGCTGATTACCGAAGTCTATAAGAGTGTGAGATAAACAAAGGAGAGCGATTAGTCATAGAAACGGCCCAGGGTGTGGTTAAGACCGAAAACTTACAGAAGGGTAATGATTAGTGTAGGGATTATTTTGGTTGTTGTTGCATTTTTGTCTTTTTTTTTTTTCGTTTGTTTGTGTAAATCTGATCTGATTTTTTTTTTTACCTGTTTGTGCCAATAATCTGCTGCATTTCTTCTAGTTCTAAATATTTCTGCATTCGCCTGTTTGTTATTATTGTAGTACAGGAAGTGTGTATGGTATTGATCAAGCCTACACTACCAATATTTAACTATTTGGTTTAGAATTTTAAATTATACACATATTTATATGTGTTGAAATAATGGCATACAGTATTTTTTCAGCATGTCTGGGTTTCCTCTGGGTTATTTGGTTTCCTCCCACCTTCCAAAAACATGCCAGTACTGCCTATGATAAATTGCTCCTATGTGTGTGAACCTTTTGCCCTACAATGGCCTGCTGTGTATTTCCACGTCACGTCCAGCGTTCCCGGGATCCACTACGACCCTGACCAGGAGAAAACGCTTACTGAAGATAGATAAATGTTATGGTTTCTTTGACCTCATAACTGATGAAGAAAAACACTTACTCCTGTTGACTTTAATAATCTGGACATAATTCTGAACTCTTAGTCAACCAAAATGCTTGTCACCTTATGTGGTAACGTCAGGGCCTCGGCACCACTTTATAATATTCAGAAATAATTGAATAGTTAACAGGTACCGAAGCAGGGATAAAACAATAGCGCAACAATAACAAAAACATTCTCTCAGAATCTGAAAACGCTTCCTGTTTTCTATAGGTGCTCACTACATATGTGTAACTTATAGCACTAAGAAAAAAACACTCCAAAGAATGCATGCTTATGACTGCTTTGATGTTTCAGCTCTGTAACATAAGTATTTCATATTACTAAATCTGAAAAATTACAGAATCTAAACAAATCTCATTTTAAAAACTGTTAAAAAAAAATAATAATAATATTAATCATCATAAGAAAATTCATGTACAAAAAAATGTGAAATGACAAATGAAAAAACTACAAGTACTACATGTATGAAACTTAAAAATGTGTGAAAAAAAACCCAGCAGGAAATTCATGTGATATTTCGGTAAGGGAAATTTTGAACAGCCAACTATTTAGTTACGAAAGATGAGATATACAAAACCTCGTCATTACTGCTACTCTAATCATTTTTTGCTAAATAATTAACCAGGCTTCTTTTGTGTCTCTTAGTATTGACTTATGCATTAATGTAGCATGATTAATTTATTCCTGCATAGTTCCTGCATAGAAACCTATAAACAGGGCTGTTTCTGACCCTTTTGGGGCCAAACAACACCCAGAAAACACCCAGCCTTCTTATGGGTTATAGCTATGACCACTTTATTATATTTATACCACTTTATTCCTCTCGCTATCCTTTAGGAGAAACAGAAAGCCGAGTGGTGAGTAACAGTGGGAGGGAAAGCCTCATCATTCCTTTGACATCACTGAGCTGTCCTGTGCTTGAGGAATGAGATTTTCATTTCTGTTTAAATATTTGTCCTGAAACAGTGTAAGCTGTATTAGAAAAAAGTCCAGGTTTATGCCAGTAAAGCCAGTATATGTCACATATCTACCCTACACAATTTCTCTGTGATTTAGTTTAAAAGCTACTGGTAGAAGTAAAATAACCAAAGAATAGTCAATACATAAGAAAAGAGTTGGCAAGACTTTGTGAAGAATTTTAGTTTGAGTTCATTTTAAATATATGAATACATAATTAATAATAATACTAAATTACATTTAACCTTTCACAAACCAACACCGCTTTACATGGTGTAAGAAAAAAAATTAAGACTAAGCAGAAAAGAAGGAAGAAAAATGTTCATAGAAGAGAAGAGTCTTTAATTCAGATTTGAAAGTAGAGAAAGAAGAAAACAGATGTGAACAAGTGCATATGGTGTAAACAGGAAGTGTTAATGAAGTAAGTGAGAGGGGAGCCTCTGCTGGCGAGGAGGTGTAATGTCCTGGGGTGATGTGACTCCTCATCTGATTGTTTTGTCATTGTTTTGACTGTAATATATTCTTTATGCTTTCTTCATTGTTGGTTATTTCTTTTCCATTAGTTTTGACCCCTTTGAGCCTCTCAGGGCTGGACATATAGCACACAGGACAGGTTTTCCTGTTTAAGATCATCATGTTTCACTGTGACCTAACAAAGCGAGAGTATACTTCCTCATCTTCCTCATCTTTCATATCTGAGCTCTAGATCACCCGAAATCCTGTGTTTAGGTGTAAAAATCAGCCACTTCCTAATGGCTTTATAATATATGAACAATATAATGTGTTTAAATAAGACATGAGCAAGTTGTTTATGTGTGTATATATCCATTTAAATGTATATTTGGCCAAGATGTGCTTAAGACTTTATTCATATCTGTATATTAGTTGCAGGACAACAGCACTGACATCAACAGCATCGTGTCTGAAAGGACATCAAAAATATGTGTGTTCAAATCTTTACCTGCAGTATGTAAGTGTCGGCCTACTGTATGTAACTGACCTTATAATTCATCAGTTAATGGTATTGATGGTACAAGCAGGTGTGTGGTCTTGTTAAAGCAATAATATTATGTAATTATATTATTGTCTGATAATAAACCATGACAGAGTCTCAGATTCTTCACATGAACTCAATATTTATAACACATGCGCACATTCCTTGGGTGGAAACAAGGGCTGTGTCTTTAATCAACACTATGTGCCATGCAAACTGCAATTAACAGGGATTATCTATAGTATTTAATTATAGAAATTATCCTAATAACCCACACACCTCCCATTTAAAAAGATGCATGCGAGTTATGTCCCAGAATGCATTGCAGGGAAACGTTCAGTTGGTTGGTGTTGCCATTGACTCGTCCACTCTAAACATACTGTATGTAAAGCAAAATATTATTTAGATCAGTTATGTTGCTTTCTGACCAGTAGGTGGCATAATTGGGTTGTTTAATAGTGCAGATTACAGCACTTAAGTTAAATATGTGCACTTGTACAGTGTAGTAGAAACAGTGAGACTTAGACAAAGTCATGGATGTTATTGTTGCCTTGTGATGTGAAAAAAGTAAATATTTGTTGACTTAATGACCGAGTTTATGACATATTTTGCAATAAAGGTCTATCTAATATCTATCGTTTGATCTTTGATTCTATCCAATTTAGTCACTTTACAAAAGCAGGAGTCACAGGAAGATTAACGATGTGTGAGAAGTTAGATTGTAATGACTGTTAGCATGACTTTGTATAAAAGGTTTTAAAGCTGTACCATATTTTAAACACCAGACAGATTTAAATGTCTGCAGTAGTAATACAGGCTACCAGATCACACACACTCACACACTTAATATCAGATTTAGATTTTAGTTCGGTTCACCACACCAAAAAGTTGAAGACAAGTGAAAAGTACTGTTTCAATTCTATAAGAAGTTACATGTTACATTTATTTCTATTATATATGTGGAATGTCACCACCAAATGAGTCCAATGTTGCAAAAGTACCAGCCAAAAGTTTGGACACCCCTCATTCATAGGGTTTTCCTTATTTTGACTATTTTCTACACTGTAGAGCAATACTGAAAACATCAGAACTATGAAATAACACATATGGAATAATGTCGTAAACAAAAAAGTGTTCACAAAATATGTTTCATATTTTAGATTCTTCAAAATAGCCAGTGTTTACCTTAATGAAGCTTTTCACACTATTGGCATTATCTTAACCAGCTTCATGAGGTCGTCACCTGGAATGATTTTCAGTTAACAGCTGTGTCTTGTCTAAAGTTCATTAGTGGAATTTCTTGCCTTCTTAATGTGTTTGAGATTATCAGTTGTGTTGTGTTGATGTAGAATTAGTGTACAGTAAATAGCTCTATTCCACAATTGGAGTAATCCATATTATGCCTAGAACCGCTCAACTAAGTAAAGAGAAATGACAGAACATCATGACTTTAAGACATGAAGTGTGTTTTAAGTAATAAAAATAAAGAAAAGCCTATGAATGAGTAAGTGTGTCCAAATTTTTGACTGGTACTGGATAGCAATTTGAAAGGAGAATGAGTGAAAAAAAAGATGACCCGCAAATTATATCATTTTTCCAATGTTGCTGTAAATACAATCCTTAATCTATAATGTATCCATCATGAAAATATTACACTGTAAAACAACCTATAATTATGACTGGTTGCTATACATTGACCTCAATTTACATATCACAAAGTTTACAGCTGATTTTCTCCAAAGGTGATTTTCTGTTAAGATGACAATACCTTAAACCTTTTCAATAATTCCTCTGGATTGGCTGCACCAAATTCAACGGCCTTTTTTTTTTTTAAAAGATAAATAACTGTAGATGTCGAATATCCAATAAAATAACTTTTAATTTTTTTGACCAACTGGACTCATTTTGTCACCCCCAATTTTTATATTACTAGTTAAAACATGAGACATTAAACATTATTTTTACAAACACAATAAAAAATTTTGCACTGGACACCTTTTAAATGATATATTAGTGCTGTATTTGAATTTTTGTTTTTAGTTGCACTGCCCTATTAGACTTGCAGTAGAGGATTATGCAGCACAGTGTTGTTGAATTCTTCATTCTGATTGGTCAGGAGGTGTTGATTAACAGCAGCATCAGTTAGTGCTTTATTGCTTACACATTCTGGCAATTTCCTTCATCCAGATATAAAATCAGCACAAAATAGTGAAATTTAACATCATGTCAGAGAGAGAGAGAAAGACAGAGAGAGAGAGAGAGAGAGAGAGAGAGAGAGAGAGAGGACACTTGTGTGTGAGTTTACTAACAAAGCCCTATTTTATCAGCAGAAACCTGGACCACAGTCATGCAGCTTCCGAACTCCAGCATTCATTCAGAACAAATATTTAAACAGGCATTAAACATCCCATTCCACACACTCACAGCCGAACAGAGACGTCAAAGGAACGCTCGGAATTCTGTTTCTCTCAAAACACACAGCAGGGGGAGCGGGGGGACCAGGGGAACAGGGGGAGCGGGGGGACCAGGGGGAGCAGGGGGAGCGGGGGGACCAGGGGGACCACTTCTCCAGGACCAGGGCTGGGAATTGGTGTCTTTAAGAATAGGAAAAGGATGCAAACCCACAGCAGATTTTAATGTATAAGGTTATATCAGTTGACTCTATTTTTATAAGTGTGGCTTTAAACTCCTCCAGGTTTCTAACACAGCCATTCCTGTACTGTCATCTTATACTTTATATTTAAGTATAACTTAAGTGTACTGCACATCTACTTGACTTGAATAAAGAACAATATAGTGTCAACTATGAAAGTCCCAACAATGAAAAACATTTTTACACAAAAATCCTGAAGGTTTATCTACAGGAAGGAATTAAACATCCATCCATCCATCCATTATCTATACCGTTCTGTCAGGGTCGTGGGGAAGCTGGAGCCAATCCCAGCTGACATTGGGTGAGAGGTGGGGTACACCCTGGACAGGTCACCAAACTATCACAGGGCTAACACAGAGACGAACAACCATTCACACTTGGATTTACATCTATATGGCCAATTTACAGTAGCCAGTTGACCTCATCTGCATGTCTTTGGGCTGTGGGAGGAAACCAGAGCACCCAGAGGAAACCTACACAGCCACAGAAAGAACATGCAAACTCCACACAGAAAGGCTCCAGTCAGTCGGCAGGTTTCGAACTCAGAACCTTCTTGCTATGAGGCTACAATGCTAAGCACTGTACCACCAACATTTATTTATTTTCTCTGTAAACATTTGTGTTCCAAGAAATGTTGAAGTTCCAATACAGATTACATAAAAAGCTGAAATTTGGTAATAGAATAGAAAAGTGAATAGAGATGACCCTAACATCTTTAAGAGACTAAAGAACTTTGTTATAGTTATTTATTTTCCTACTGAACATCTATGAAACCTTAGTGGAACATGTAAAAGTATTAAAGTGGGCCTTATTTATTAATCTTTTAGTAAAGTTGTCTGTAAATTGTTTTCATAGGCCAAACACAACTAAAAATTACTGCCAGATTTATAAAAGTTTCAACAATCTTGCTTTTCTTTGTACATACGTACTCGCACATGTTTATATATATATAAACCAGACCAAATTGATCTGAGCCAAAAACAATCATAGTATTTAGATTTTAGTCCTAATTACCAATTACCCTTTAAGTACAAACACTTAGGCTCATGTCTTTTTAGCTTTCCTGTTTTCTTTAAATGCCTTTTTCCCTTTGTATACTATCAGTACTAAATAAATAGAAGTTAGTCAGTGTTGGCTTTCTTTATTGTCTTCAGCCTCTCCTTGTGCATTTTAATAATCAAACCTGCATCTGTATTTAGATCTTAGTTCTAATGAAATGAGCCATGGACTGCACGCATACTACAGAGAACAACAGACTACACATAGCAAAAGAAACCCAAAGAAAATGGGATTTAAATAGGGTCATTAATTAGGGCAAACACAATACAGGTGTGAGTGTTTACAGGGCTTGTGATGGAGTCATGGGATTTGGGCTGCTGGGAAATGGAGTCCTGGTCGGCCATTTTGCAGCTGAAACCAGCACTGATGCAACACCAGGTCACCATAAGACTATTTGTTTTCATATCTGCATATTTATTTAACTCTTAATAGCACTGTTTCATCTGAAAGGCTGAGAGAAACCTAACCTTTTAGAAAATATTCATTTTAAATAATAATATAAATGTGACCAGTCAATCACAAGTCAGCAGCACATGCATGAAATCATTCAGATACAGGTCAAGAGCTTCAGTTAATGCTCACATCAAACATCAGAATGGATGGAAAATCTGATCTCAATGAATTTGACCTTGGGGTGGTTGGAAAAACATCACCTGAACAACTTTTCCAGTTCTGTGCCCACTGTAGCCTCAGATTCGTGTTCTTGGCTGACAGAAGTGGAACCTGATGTGGTCTTCTGCTGTTGTAGCTCCACCCCAGGGTTCGACATGTTCAGCTTTCTGGAATGCTTTTCTGCACACCACATTTGTAAAAGCGTGATTACCGAGTTACTATTCAAACTAGGCTGGCTCTGATCTCTCTGATCAACAAGGCATTTCCGCCAGCAGAACTGCCGCTCACTGGATGCTTTCATACTATTCTGTGTAAACTCTAGGGATTGTTGCATGTAAAAATCGGAGATCATTAGTTTCTGAAATAATCAAACCAGCACATCTGGCACCAACAACCATGTCACATTTTCCACCATTCTGATGTCTGATGCGAAAATTACATGAAGCTACATATATACAGGTATGTATATATACTATGTACAGTATATACATTTACATTTTTCCTAAACTATTTCGTCCAGCTTTAAGGGTGCTTTAAGGGTGTATGTATGAATTTATATTTCTTTAATTATTTCTGTATTATTTATGTTAATGCTCCACACACCCATTTTATGTAACATCATGACAGAAATGTTGATCTATCCATTCACAGATTCTTCCTCATTTTGTTTGAAAGGTTTTTTTTCATTTTGTTTGCTATGTAAATCTGAATAAAGCTGAATCATGTACTCTCTTTGGTGAATTACCCACGTTTCCATGGGAACACACGCTGAGAAATGAAACAGTTAGAATAAGGTGCAGCAGGTTATTGATGCAAGCGCATGCAGATTAGATCACATCCACCATTTATTTATCGAGGATCAAACAAACCTGCCATAACAGTGTCATGATTCAGAGTCACACACATTACTAGAATATCTGGCAGCTTCAGGCTTTTGTGTTCTTGTTAACCACACCTATCCCTGTACAGAGTGGACCTCCTGATAAGGCCAATAACCTTTCCTATGATTAATCATTCTGCTTCTTTCTTTTTTTTTTAATCAGACTCTTATAGACTCCATAAGCAGCCTCTCTGATTCACTTCACTTCATTCTGACACTGAGCAGCACGCCCGCAATTCCACATCCGAGATTATCAATATTATTCACGTCTCTTCCAGATGGAGGTCTCCATGAGGTGCTGGTTTACATGTGCAGCTCTCTGCATCACCCTGTTAGTGATGTCAGGTAAGAAATAAGAAGAAAAGACACTGAATCATTTTTGCAGTTTTGCAAACTTTTCTCTATTTCTTCAATTTAAATATTTTTATTTTCATTAGCAGTTCTTTTTCTTTATATTGCAAATATTTGTTCAGTGAAAATATTAAAGAGTCTGTGAAAGAATGCAAGAAATACTTTTGTCTTAAAATATATCTTAAATATTTTGTACGCTTAATAAAATGGTGACAGCATTTATCAAAGTGGACCATCTACATTTTATCCAATTACACAAAACCAGTTATGATCTGATCAAAGGGGTCCAGACACTGTTTCTGTTTTTCTTTTTTCAGTTTTTTGTTTATTCTATTTAAAAGATATTATTTCTTTATTTTATTAATTAAATTTTTTATTTAATTCTTTTTTCATTTATATGATTTCGATCATGTTTTAAAATAATTTAATAAATTATTTAATTAAATAATAATAAATTGCTTAATTTAATTTAAACATTTATTTAATTATTTACTAACTACCAACATAAGCACAAATAGATATCATAATAATAATAAAATGTTGTGTTGTTTTTTAATAATAATAAAATAGTAGTATTTAAAAAATTTTATTGTATATACCATTTACAATATGCATTTTAATTGGGGGGGTGCAATCAGTCCTTATGGGTGGGGATTTTCAGGTTTAATTTTCTGGATTTTGTCTAAAAATCGAAAAGAATTGCATAATTTGCATAATTGTGTGGTGGCCTGGGGAAACTTCAACATTTTCTACTATACATATATAGTCAGAATCTATAGTATATTTTCCTGAACTGAAGTATGTTCATGACCAAAGTTTTAAAGTCTGGTTATCCCTATAGGTGAAATATTGTTTTTAAAAAATCCACTTAAAGACACCAACACTAACTGTCTAAAAGCAACTACTTTATAGTGATTTTATTTACATTTAATTGACCATAAGTAAAAGATAAAAGAATAAATAAATAAATATGACCATGAAAATTATGTTTATCTTTATACAGGTTTTATGTTTTCTTAAAGTAGGTGTTAAATTAGGTCATAGACAGAAAAATCCAAATTTGGTGAAAACCCAGTATTGTGTCATTTTTTTGCTGTTTGCCAGATAAGTAATTACTTTTTCTAGACTATCACACAATTACTAAGATAGTAAGATTGAGACAGTAAAGATGATATGTCATGCTGTTTAACACTGCAGGCTCTGATGAAAGTGCTAATATGAAGAAGCCGGCTTCTGAGGATGGACTCAGTTATTACTTCAGCATTGAGATCATGAACCGCATCTACAGCGACTCCCTGCTGGACCCTGATTCACCAGACTACAAGAAGATGTACTGTGAAGTTAGCAGTGCAGTGAGTGTCTAATTAATATTTGCTTTCGCAGACATATTCATTGACCATCAGGCATTTAAAATCTATACATTAAATACATCAGACATGTAAATACATACAGTACTCTAAGCTGCTACATGTAACCTTGATTGTTTTTTAAAGCTCTACTCTGCCTATGGCTGCCCCAGCTGTCCTAATTATGCATCTTATAAAGGTGTGACAGCCATGAGTTTCAGGTACAATATTTCAGTACTAAATGCAGTAAAAGCAGTTAACTAAAGATTACAATGATCACCTCATATTATTTTTTCTTTTATTTCTTTGTTCTACTAACAGAAAGGGATCAGTAATCGCAGACTCCACCATTGAATTTAAAGGTGCAGAGACCAATCCTGTTGTGCTCAAATTCCTTTTTCTGGGTGCCCTTTCCAGCAATAGTGAAATAAATGGCCTTCAGATCAACCCTGCAACTGTACAGGGTATGTATGCGCACACACACACACACACACACACACACACACAATGAACTTAACAATCATATGCTGAAATCTGTCAAATTACAGTGTGAAATACCAATGCTGTTCTCTCCACAGACTCATATATAACCACCACAACACCAACAACCACCAGAACCACCACCATAACAACCACTACCACAAATACCATGACAACAACAACAACACCGACAACAACCACCACCACACCAACAACCACCACCACCTCACCAACCACCAGAACAACCACCACCACCTCACCAACCACCACAACAACCACCACCATACCAACAACCACACTAACCACCACAACAACCACTACAACAACCACCACCACACCAGCAACCACAACAATCACCACCATACCAACAACCACACCAACCACCACCACACCAACAACCACACCAACCACCACCACACCAACAACCACACCAACCACCACAAAATCTAAAACAACTCCAGCAACTAGTGAACAACCCTCTAGGCATCCAATTCTCTACCCAACGAAGCATCCAGAACACATTGCTTCCACCAACAACACCATCAGCAGCAGCAGCACCACCAGCACTAAGAACTCTTCCAACACCATAACCAATCATTCAGCAAGCAGCCCTGTGACCCACAATGGAGTTACCAACTCTTCCTCCACCAAAAACAAAGATAACAAAACAGAACCTGTTCTTATGACCAGCAGCCCAACATCTAACCCAGGTGAAGGAGTCCCTGGCTGGGCTATCGCCTTACTCGTGCTGGCCGCCATCGCCATCCTGCTCCTCATCATCATAATCATCATCCTGGTAAGAATTCCTTTAGCTGTTGTAATTTTTGCAAACACAGAACCTTAGCAAGACCTTAAGGAGTATGAGGAAAGTAAGCAAAACCCAGAGATTAACCTCCAGCACAGCTTCTAAGGTGTCAGTGATATGAAGATGAATATCAGTCATGGTATTACTGTTATTTACCTTTTCTTGTTCTGTCTGTCTCTGTGCTTCCCCAGCTGGTAAGATGGTGCTGCGTGGATAACGGCGATGACGTTCGTTCTCTGCCACCGCAGGAACACACCCCCTATATGAGAACCACCTTCAGGGAGCCGCTGTCTGTTCCAGCTTACAGCCCTCACACACCTCAAAAGAACCTCTATCCTTTTGTAAGAGCCCCTCTTTATACACTCTACTCTCAGTTTGCACATGAACATTCACATCAAATACCAATATTTTATACACACCACATCAAAAGTTCATCAAAACCCAAAATTAGCTAGTAAGTCTGGGTAAAATCGCCTAAAACCTCACTAGCTGCGTGTGATTTCCTCACAAGGTGAACATCAGGCTTTGATCAAGTTCTTGAATAGCTGGGTTCTGAAGTGAAATACCAGCTGTCAAATTTACAATGCTCTTGTGTTGCGGTCAGAATGGAATCCTTACATGAATTTTTTTTACTACTACCTGGCAAATCTTCCATTATAATAGCAATTCACCAAGGTGCAAGCGCCTCTGGCTTTTAAATGGAATGGGAGATGGAGTCTGACTGGTTTATTGCATCTTACACCCAGAATTAAGAGACCAAGTACAACCTTTTTAAACCATATGCCTGGCAACGCAACCATTTTTGCGCCGTTAAACCAGCAAAAGTGGATATGGACACGCCCTAAATGCACTTTTACCATGCGCTTCAGACCGTGTGCATACATCTTCAAATTAGAGCTGTATAACTTTAGCTATAATTTTACTTCTGGTTGAGACACATGCTAAAAAGACGTATTTTAGTTCAGGAAAGTTTGTAGCTTTCAGAACTATACACACAGTAAAAAAAAAGGTCAAAATCTCATCATGTGAAAGGCTGTCCCAGACCACCACACAGAAAATCCTAACTTAATTAGACTTCCGATCATTTCACACGTTCTTTCTGTGTGTTTTTTACCCAATAATTTATAATCTACACAATGACTAATGAGATATTTGTGCCTTTCCATTGTATCTTCACCAGGATGATTTAACTCAGAGCCCAAAACCTAAACCTAACCGGACAGGGACATACGTGGTGAACCCAGAGAGATGATGAAGTAAAGCAGCAAGGCTGTAAGTGAGGAATGTCATGAACATGAACAAACTTTACTTGTGTTTTCCAGATCTTGTGTTTTCTTAGACTATGTCCACACTAATACAAATTAATTTTAAAGTGCATCATTTTTGCTGTGTTTACACCTGGTGTCCATACTAATCCAGAGTTTTCAAGCCCCTAAAACAGGCAGTTTTTGAAACACTGCTGGTGCTGTTTTAGTTTGAAAACATTTTAGTGTGGATGAGGAGAAATGGAGGCTTTTGGAAACGATGATGCAGACACCCACATGTGCTTCTTGATTGGGTTTTATCGGTCATGACGTATCCTTCCCTGATTCGTTGCTCTTATCACTTGGTGCTAACATACTTGTTTTAAAAAATCCTAAAAACTCTATAAGAAATTAGTAGAAATTACACAGACAACAACTAATTCTAAAGCAAATTACAGGTTAAAGGGTACAGGGTAAAACCTAGAGCAATGTTTTTGTTCAGGAGTCAACACAAATCTGAACTTCCGCAACACTAGTTGGTCTCAGAGGATGTATGATATATTTTCCTGGTCAAAACCTTCAGAATGTTGGAGGCTGAAATTTGATTGACACGTCACACTTCTGTGCACTGATTTACAGTAAAACATTTGAAGACACTGCTATTTTGTAACATTATATAGTCACTGGATTGAAAAAAAAATCATGGAATCTCATCCTTAAAAGTTTTGTGTGAAGCGCAGCAACATAATCTTATGTGTTTGAAAAGTCCTGTGTTTGGTCATCTGCTATGCCAGTCAAATAAGCTCTTCCTGTGAAAGTGGGCTGTTCTCAGCTCCTTTTATTGACAGATCATACCAGACTCTGTAGTGAAGCTAGTGATCTGGCTGTGGGGACTACAGAATCAATACTAACAAGGCAAAAACTAAACCAGCCTCCTCCTGTATGAGTCTATAGTAATATTTTAGTGGCAGGACAAACATTGCACAAAATATTGATGCCTAGTACATTAATATATTATCAGTTAGAACCACTAGTCAAAACTCCTGCTAAGTTTCCTCCCTTTACAACAATGAACAAAGGACGAAAACAGGAGGCTGTGGTGATTTCTTTATGTTTCAGTGCTTTGGCTACGACAGCTATTGAAGCCATTGTGTATGAAGTCTTTTCTCTCTGAGCAAACATTAAGCTAAGTACCGCATTCATCGACCTCTTTGCTATTGCGTGTATAACACCCATCCACTACTGTTATACAATCTTTCAAACAGGCTGTGGTTGACTCTCAGTCACCCGGGATTTGTGAGAGTGATTTTAATTCTTTCCGTCCATGATAAATTGATCCTTCAGCATGACTCGAGTACAGTAGATCTGATTCAGAGCATTTACTGGGAGTGGCTCGCTTTACGCATAGACTAAAGACCGGCCCACTGCATTTACTCATCTGGCAGCTTTTATCCAAACCAAATACAATGCGGTTGAAGCACAGACTGGAGCTGAGCAGTTAAGGCTAGTTAACTTATAACAGTCCATTGAAATTCTGTGGATTATGTTGGATGGCTGACACAGGAGACTCCTTCCATAAATAATAAAGAAACATCTCAAGCGTTACCATATCAACAATCGCAAACTCCGTTTATGACACGTCCACTGTACAAGTTGCTACTATAGACACAATGAGATACTAGAAAGAGCGCATTCATATAACCTGTGAGTTGCAACCAGAACTACTGCCAGAGCTGCTGTTAAAGAAAACTAATCAACAGCTTCTGACACCTTATTAAACAGCAATCAAAAGTGACCCTTACACTCTTTCTGCGTACTCTTAAAGGCCAATAAATGACTAATTTCATAATGATTTGGCACATTAGAGAAAGGATAAGCAGATATTAGCAATCCATGACAACCAAATATATATAAATAAACCACTTATTTATATTTCCGCCATGTCTAACGGTCACACCTTTGGCCGACACATCCTCGCCCTGTTACTCAGTCAGAATGTGGTGAGAAAGTAAGCTGGGGAAGGGCTTATGCAATCAAAGCTCACTCCTACATGATTTTTTATGGCACTGAATGGCCATAAATGTCCACCACTGACTCATTTTACTACGAGTTGGCAACACTTGGTCGCATGAGAGGGGGTGGAGAAAATCGCAGCAGTCATGCGATTGAGAAATGCTCGATAAATATTAGTGACCTACCATAAGTCAATCAAATATGGGTTCATTTACATTTATTCACTGAGTACATCCTTTATTCTAAATGGATCATCATGTGAGCCAAACTCCAGTCCAGTGAAACAGCTGAGCAGTTGAGGGTTAAACGAATTATTCAGCCAGAAATAAAACTTACACAGTTTTCCCGCAAACCCCAAATGTATTTGATCAGCCAGGGCATGTTTGGTGTCTGAAGTTTTAGTTGGGTTTTAAGATGGCTTCTAGTATTGTTTTTGCTATTCAACATACTTCTGTTCATTTTCTTAGATATCAAAGCCAATTGGACACGATTTCAGTTGGGTTTTTAGCAGGATGTTCAAATGGTAGTAAGTTTTACTTACTTGTTAGCTACATTAGCAATGCAGCTCCACTGCAGAACTAAAGAAGCTGATTTCAGACATATCCTGGCATACATTTCAATACATTTCCTGGGTAATTGTGTTAATTGTGAATTGTATATTTGGTTTTATTGTTCCTTTAAGGTGGTTAGTCAACAGTTAAACAGCGCTGAGAGTAAATAAGTAATAATCCACAACTATCACTTCATACCAACAGGGAATGATGGCAATGATCATCCTACTGGGCCACTTTTAACCCAAAACTAAAATACTATGCAAGAATGGGTTTTTGTCCCAATTTTAACTAAATACTTTAAACATGGAATCTTACATCCGGGCCACTTTTGGCACACATTACCCTGACCATTCCCTTAAGCCATCGTGTACCTAAACTTAAGCACATTTGGCACAGGGTTTGGCAGGTCAGAGATTTTACCCTTCATTGTTCTTATAAAACTGAGTGTGAAGCTAGGGTTTAACTTTCTGTTTTAAAATGTTTTCCTAAGCTAATGACTGTTCTGTTTGCTCTTACAGATTTTAAAGAGGTGTTGTGGATCTTGGCAGACTGAATAACTGTGTGAACGCCACCTGTGCATGACGTCCGCTTCTCAAAAAAACTAATGATCTCAGGAATATACATAAGTATTATAGCCAGTAATATGAAAATTGGTGTTACTATTTATTACCCGTGTATGTAAAGTGCTTCTGAGGCGAGCACTTTTAATCTTATTTGAGGGAAAGATAAATTTGCAGTCATAATTAAGCTACCTTACAAAGTTCTCTAAAAAAAAAAAAAAACAGCTATAAATGTCAGGATTGCCGATTTTTTAAAGAAATTATTATACATGTAACTTGTTTAATCTGTTTTCATGATGTTGTAAAACTTGTAATTGTAAAGAATTATTGTAAAAATATAAATATATGTTTTATATTGTTGTGTTAACATTTTATTGGTTTGGGGGAAATAAATAAACTCTATGGAAATAAATAATAATGTTTGTCTGTTGTCAATTCAATTAATGTTCATTCTATTAAAATGTATACATTTTTAAAAATTCTATTAAAAAGTATGCCTAGTGTCTGAGACTGTGTGCGCAGTCTTATGCGTTTAGAAAATATATTTTGACATATTTTACATTTCCTATACCAGCAATGCCCTGCAGTTGCAAGCTTTTCATGCTAATTTATATCACTAATGCATATGCAATTTTCCTTTTCCTTTTTTCCTATTTTATTTTTTTGCAATAGTAATTTGAGTTGCAAATAACATTTTATGTAACTGATGAACCTGTTTGTTCCTTGCTAGGCTTACATTAGCAACAAGAAAATTAATTTAGCTATGAATCGCTATGTTGGTGTTTGAGGAAATACAGAGGGGTAAAAGGTGGCAGATTAAGCTGGAAAATAATTGAAAATATTTCAGATCCCAGCTGCACATAAGGAATCTTTAACAGTACTGTATATCAGTTAGAACTGGATTAATGCAGTTTACATTTGACATCAAGCATCACACCCTCTTACATCAGTACCAGTGCTAATCTTTAACCCCGCCCTTATGTTAAAGTGCCATTTAAACATCTAGACCTTAACAAAAAAAACCTGTTCTTTGGAATGACTCTTTAAAATGAATCATGAGAATCACTTTCCAAAAATGAATGAATTCAAAGTCATTTACGTTTAGATCACCATCTTAAGGTAATTTGAGATAAACATTATTGTGTAAATAAACAATTCATATCATCTGACACATGCTTCTATACTCATCCTTGGTTTCCTCGTCAAAGCACAGCTAAAAATCTACAATCGTTTGTGGAATTTGTTCCAAAATACTGAACCAAAAGCGTTCAGGTCACTTAGACGAGTGGAATCGTAACGCCCGTCGCAGGTGACCACACATGGCATCGTTCACATTAAGTGAATGAACATTATCAGCTACTATAAACACAGTTATGATGCATTTAGTGATAAGGTTTGTTTACGTTGTGACTGTATAGCCACGCAATGAGGTAGAGAGAACAATGAAAAGTAAAAGGTTAAACAGACAATGCCAGGTGTAACCAAACAATATCCAAGTGTTACCATGGTAATATCTCTCCCAAATTCCATTAAAGCCAAACTCTTCCAGGTGAGTGCAGCTACACACCATTAATCTCAATTCATCTTGATTAATCTCACACAATATTCAAATCACATTGACTTAAGCGCTGTTATGTCATCTTCTACTGTTCAATTTTAGGATTCTTCTAATGTATGTATGTTAAGATGTAGTACATTTAAGAGCATTCTGTAAGTAATGTTTACTTACTACTTTTTTTACTACTTAAACATTACTAAATATTACGAGCATTAGTATCGAACACAGTTTTTCAGTATAGAGATTTGTTTAAATAATTTGTTTCACAGACCATGAACATGGACGATTTTCTTTAGCGGATTCCAGCAATGATTTCGGTCCGGAAGTACAGAAGCCCAAAATCAGTAAAGTCTGTGCCACATCATTAAAGTCACAAATCTCTAAGAAATAGCACTATTCACAGGAAGTCTTTAATCAATATATAGTGAATAGTGTTCCTGCTACTTATTTAAGAGCTTAATCTTATATGAAGGAAAGATCTTTGATGATAAGATATTCACTATATGTTTACTAAATAATAATAATAATAATAAGAAGAAGAAGAAGAAGAAGAGTTTATACAGAAAAATCGTCATAGACTGTTTCAAGTTACTCAGTAACTCAAATAAACACTCTTTACAACCGTGGTGAGCAGAAAAGCATCTCAAAATGGAAAACACATCAAACCTTGGTGCAAATGAGCTACAACAGCAGAAGACCACGTCGTGTTCCACTCCTGCCAGCCAAGAACAGGAATCTGAGGCTACAGTGAGTACTGAGCAACCGAAACTGGACAGTTAAAGACCAGAAGATGTTTTTGCTGTCCAGTTTCAGTGAACCTATACATTAGACATTTTAACCAGATATGAATACATTATTCAGAATTAACATAACAAAACAATACAGATACAGGTACAAACAGCAGTTGCACTGTTCAGGTTTTTGTTTTTTTATCATCAGTGGATTGCTGCAGCAGCCTGAGTAAAACACTGCCTTACTGACTCCAAAAAATATAGTTATTTTCACCAAAAAGGTCATGTTTTTGATTTGTTTGTTTGTTTGTCTATAAGCAGGATTGCACAAACCCTACCATGAAACTTGGTGGCAGGGTATAGCACCAAAGAACCATTTAAATTTTGGTGCATATCCGAGTCACGAGGCAGATCCACAAATTTTGTTTCAATTTTGCTGGTGCTGCGAGAGACGGTATTTGGCCTTGGCAGAAGTCTGCACTCAACAATGCCATTCATCTTAAAATCCAGTAGATGGCAGTAAGTTCAATTGTGACAAAACATAGCCAGTGTTGAAATATGACGACTCCACTGGAAATACTGTATATCCAGCATATAAAGTGGTTGCAGTTGCAGATTCCCATATCACAGAAAAGTCATCTTTGGTGGAGGTCTGCGTTCTCTGGGTGTCCTTCTAATTCTACCATATTTCTTGTCAAACTGGCTTGAGATTCCCAAAAGGAACGTGCTTTAGTTTACAAAGCTGGCGCTCACGCAGTCAGCACATTGTGCACAGGGCTGCCTGTCTCTGTTGGGAATCCAACAAAAATTATACATTTCAGTCCAGAAATATGAACTTGTATGTTCATTGTGCATGTTTCTCATCATTCTTAAATTATGATGAGAAAAATCTTACTGAAAAATCAGACATCATTATTATGAAATACTGCTTTAAGAAGGCCGTTCTGACTCCCAGCAGCACTGTAAGTGCGTCCGGGCCTCTCGCCCGAATGAAACTGGGATTGGCTCCAGCTTTCCTGAGACCCTGATGGAAAAGAATAAAGATAATGGATGGATGTTATATACTGTGAGTGAACATGACTTCTTTTTTACAAAAGCCATGTTTTTTTCCCCTCACAGTGTTTTCCAGTGTTCCTGGGAGAATAGTCGTAGGGTCCATGATTCATAAATTATATATTATTAAAAAACATACAGTACTGTGAAAATGTCTTCAAATGCAAAGTAATGGTGTAAAGTAAAGATGACTTCAAGAATAATGAAATTAAATGTTTCTGCTTAAAAGAAAAATACTACAACGTGCATTAAACAGCAATAAAGTAAACAAAGATGATATTTGGTGTGATGACCCTTTGCTTTAATAATAGTCCCAGGTACACTGTGTGCAGTTTTATATAGAAATGAGATGTAAGTTTTACATGGAGAATCTGTTGCAGCTTTTCTGGAGACTTTGACTGTCGCACTCGCTTCTTCTTTTTGCAGTAAAACCCAGGAGCCTTCATTATGTTTTTTGTCTGAAAATATGGTCTCATATAATATGATGCTGACATACTTCAAATACAAATTATTTTTTGGAAAAGTAATGTTTGGACAGCTAAATTCTCAATAATTAATTCTCAATAATACAGAATTCATCAAATAAATATCTAAACAAAATTTGTACTATAAAATTAGGAGTGCCTAAGACTTGTGCACAGTTCTATAGGTTGTTGAAACACTTTTGCCCTGAAAGCTCAGGTCAAACTGTGAGTGCCAATAAAATATAAAGCACACAATAATTACAAATGGACAAAATGTTCACCATTTCACATGCAGGTTAATCAGGGCATTGATTATGTAATTTAAAGTCCAGCCCGTGCCTGGTTCTATGTTTAGCTGCGTGTGTGCGTCACGGCGTAATCACTAAGCATTTATTGCTCGATTATTAATCATCTACATTTCCCCTGGAACAGTCCTATCTGTGAAAAGGAATCGCTTCAGTACGTACACAAACACACCTGCACATATTATCGCTTAAATAAGCATTTACGCAACTAAATATCGGTATAGCTGCATATTCAATTTAAAGTAATCTAATTTTTATTTGGTCTAATTTATTATTTTTTAACAAGTATGTAGAATATTAAAAGCGTTGCTCCTTCCAGTGCCTCATAAAGCTTTTGGGTATTTGTGGTTAATCATTTGTTTCCTTGAAAAGCACAGTATTATTATTGCAGACATTAATAGATGTGACTGTTTTTAGTTCTTTATTTTTAAGGCAATTAAAACAATTGTCATTTCTTTTACTGAATTTGTCCATTTGCTTTACTGATTTTGTGCCATTGAAGGAAAAATCCACCCTGAATGACTTGTATATTAATCTTTATAATGTAATCTTCGATTGTACAAACGTATTGCGTGTACTCTTGTGCAATCGTACCCATAATGCCACTCGATTACCTGATGACAGCGGTGCAGTGGGATTTAGCGCTCGCTTCAGCTCTACCTAAAGAGAGTGATGCAGCGGCGCTTTATTCACCCGTACTCTCTGCTGAATTGATCAGCTTTCATGCTAACACCATTCAGCACTCATTCTCATCACCTCGTAGATCGCTAACTAGCCAAGCCGAACCGAGTCTCTGCTGCAATTCAGCAGCACCACTGCATTGTAATGCATTCTGGGACTATGATCCAACTTGATCATTATCAGTTTTGTTTGATAAGGTCATATGTGAAAGACAGTAATCTGTTATTGCCTGTAAGATGTTTGGCCATTTTGTTTTCTTTAAAAAATTCTAAGTCCAATAGTGATATAGTGTCATTAAGTGCATCCATGGAGTCCACAGAAACTATAGATGAAATTATGATAAGACTATGGATAAGTTAATTGTCTATTATAATTAGTCTAATTATCTACTAAATATCAGCAGGTGTATATTAGACCATTTAAATAAAGTGAAAGAAAAGCAGAATTTCAAGGTCTGTAGCCACGATTCTCAAAGTGGAGGCTGTATCCAAGGAGTCCACGACCAAACTGCTTGTCTGAAATCACATTACAGTCAATTAGTATTAATGTTTTTATAGTTAGTCTAACTGACATGTCACCTGAAAGGATAGGGGTTCATCTAAATCTCCATAACTAGAACATAAATATATACTCAGCAAAAAAAGAAACGTCCTCTGACTGTCAACTGTTTTTACTTTCAGTAAACTTAATGTGTAAATATTTG
>JAQMYM010000021.1:2362416-2374207 GCA_030014255.1 Parauchenoglanis ngamensis
AGAACATGCAAACTCCACACAGAAAGGCACCCTGGGTGACCCGGGGATCGAACCCAGGACCTTCTTCTTGCTGTGAGGCGACAGTGCTAAAGGTGGTGTAACTTTGCGTGTAAATCACAGAAAAGGAGGCGTAGACGTCCTCTGTAAGTCACAGAAAAGGAGGCAGGCCCTTGGTGTTTCAGTCCTGGAAAAGGAGGCATAGCCTCTGCATCTTTCAGTTCCAGAAAAATAGGAGCTTTCCCTTAAAAAGAGTTACACACCTGTAATTTTCAAGTGTTTATTTAAAATATATTTTCACATAATTTTATAAAAATATAACAAATAATCTTTTACACAGTGGTGAGTTGATTTTTCCCCTCCCTCCCAACCGGAAAAAAGCGTCCAACAACACATACCAAGTTTGTGTGTGTGTGTGTTTTTTTTAAATGCCTAAAGTTTCACATGAATAGGAAGTTTGGCAATTCACAGTCCACGTGTTAGACTCCAGTCAGTAATATTGTTTACACTCAGACTAGCAGAACTAAGTATGTGCTGCTGCTTAATTATAAAATATGCCACAGTAATAATCACGCACTGTCACAAGGGACATTTCATATCCCACGCTGCACAGGGAGACGGTGTCAGGGCAGTGCTGGTGCTCCGGAGATACAGTCTGTCTCGTTCAGAACGGCAGTTCCTTACAGTGGACAAATCTGAAGGCATCATCATCATCATCATCATCATCATCAACATCATCACCACCATCACCACATGATGTTTAAGCACACAGCTATAGCCATGATCACAAGAGATGCTACACAATAACAATAGCTAAAGGTAAACAGGTCAACCTTTACCAGTAAAATAATGCGATGATACACACCAGGATCAAAAGGTCAGGCTGTTCTCATTATATTTAACTAGATCAAGGTGAAATACATAAAGACATTCAAAAGTACCCTTATTTTAAACATGTTCATATTCCTGTACATGGCCCAGAATCTATTACTCTATAGATTCATTTACAGCTCAAGTATTAAAAAAAGGTGCAGATGTATTTAAGTCCATATATACAGGACCTCCGTAAAGTCTGGATCCATGGGCATTATACGAATTTTCTTTTTCTTTCAGATCCGAGACGGATTCCAGACTAACACAAGACCAGATTCAGCGTATACACAAGTGCCAGGAAGTCCAAAACCATTCACTTCAGCACTTGTAATCTCTGTAGTTCAATAAATAACTGCATATGGGCCCAGACTTTTGGGACGTACCATTAATCACACTGCGTCACTGAGAAGCAGTGTATATTATTAACCTTTAAATTTGCTACCAAAGTAAACAGCAGCACGATGTTTATTTATTAGCTAATTAACACCGAGCAGAATGAAAAAAGCTGAAAAAACCCGAAAACGATTTAAATCTGCTGTTGGTGTCATATGTACTGAGATATTATCACAATATTACTGATACATCACTGTATAGAGACAGTCAGAGATGCTAAAGCGAGAAAAAAACTAAATTAAAGAACAATACTGCAAAATCAAAATCCAGCATAGGAACCTGCAGTCACTTCACATAAACAATATAGCACATTGTCTATAAGTTACAGGTTTATTATCAGCTTAGTAAAAACAAGAATACTGCAGTAACTAAAGATCGGATTTCAGAAGTCCTGGAAGTGAGACCGAAAGTCAGATATGATCATCAGTTTGAGTTCGGAGATTTGTACAAGCTAAAGTGGCTTTGCATGAAAGAAGCGTACCTTGAGAAATAATCGCAATGTCTCATGTTTGCAAGCCAACATCTGTCGGTAAAACATTCACATTCACTCGAACGTTATGTGCCACGTATTTACAGGAAAAAGTGCGGCTCCTTACGAGTGGTGAGCTGTGCACGTGATCAGTACGTACCACACCAGCGTCCTTTTCACCTAGCTACTGTTACTGTACTGCGGTCCAAGAAAGTGCTTAAGACTAACTTAAGTACAAAGGAGTTCAGCGGTAATCAGCAACCTAAGAGATGAAATAGAAATGTAATTTTTTTAATTTTATTTTTTCTTAAGAAAGTTACGATTTTTGTTCTAGTAAAGACAACGACGTCAACAAACAATTCTCCTGAAACGTGCGACAAGAGCTTTTAAAAACAGCGCAGGCCAAAATGCAGATTTCAGATCGTCCTGGTTAAATACTGAAAGCTAAGAGCAATCCTCTTAACGAGTCCACTTTTAAACTCCACCCATATAATTTACTTAAATACTTAAAAATGGCGTTTTTCATGGATTTTTCCCCAATCCTTCCTCTCGCCTGTTCACTCATCCCGTGCGAATGGGATTGAAACTGCAACTAGCAGCGTTTTGCTGGCATTTTATACACAGTTATGCTTTTTAAAGCAAATTTGCTTGGGAATTTTTCCCCTAAAGGTGCTGAAAGGAGCTGGAACTAGCAGAGGAAACTTTAAACTAAAACAGCTCTCTCTGAGCAAAAGCCAAACTTTACAACCTTTCCAAACATAACATTCCTGAACCGATAAGAAAAAAATAGGAATGGACACCCGAGGATGTGCAGTTCTAGTAAAACCAACTACTCCGTGCTGCGATGCGGCTCAACACACTCTTTATCCGTTTATAGTTACGTTTAATGTTGTGGAATGTCTGTAAAAACAAGTTAGTTCCTGTTATTAATGACATTATAGCAGCTATAAACGCTCGTTCCCGTACTCTTGAAGCTAAAACCATTTCTAAGAAACTGCGAAGCTCAAACTCCTCCGCCCCGAAGACTTTCCTCACGCTGGAATTCTTAAAATTGCAGATTTATCTTAAAGTTTTAGTACAAGGTTATCGTAAACCTTTGTTAGTACAAGGTTATTTGGCGTGTCTCTGTACATGAGTTTGTGTAAGTTTTTACTATAGGAACGTTTTAGACCGAGGACATTAACATGAACCAGGGATGGCTGTGGCGTCGTCCAGATTCGAACTCGCGATCTTTTCTGCAGCACCATCAGTGACATTATCGCTGGCTTCCAGTTTGCGTTTTGTTCGGTTCCTCTGATGAAATCCATGAGTCGCTAAATCGTCCGTATTACTCCATCTCTAACCCGAACTACATTTTGCTCTTGGACTGAAAGTATCATTACGCTGTTAATGAACATGACAGAAGGAGACTGTGGTGGCGCTGTACTGGCTCAGAAGCAGGAGACACACAAGGCTATAGTGTGGTAAATAACCACAAGCACTGATTTGTTCAGTAAAGGCAGTGAAAGTGTTGCGTTTGGTGCTCAGATCGGGATGTTGGGTAGGTGGCCGTTGGAGCCGGTTGAGACGCCGTTGCTTGGCGTGTTTGGAGATTTCTGCCCCTTGTGTTTAGCCGGTTCAGGTGAACTGCTCCTCAGTGGCTCGTTTTCCGGAACCGCACCTTCACATCCCGGGGATGAATGCGGCGCCGTCCTGCTGCGGTAGCTCTTCCTCAGGCTGTACGCAGCCACCAAGAGCAGCGCACAAATACACATCACTAACAGCACCGAGACTGCCACCAGCTCCTTCAGGTAGCTCTTGCTGCTCTCCCGCTGCAGCATGTTGCTCAAACCATCTTCAGGAGCTATGGGAGTGGAGCTCGGGCTGACGGTGCTTGCAATCGTGCTCGGAGTTGGCTTCTGCGTTTTCTCCGGTGGGGGTTTGTTGTCCTCGGCGACAGCCGTCCTGTCGATCTTCGGCGGGGTCGTGGGTCCGTTTCGAGTCTCAGGGCTGCGGGTAGGGGAGGTGGAGGAGGGCTGAAGGGTGGAGTCGTCCTTCTGTCTGACCTCGTAAACAGCGAGCGTCTGGGTGAAGCCGTTCTCAGTGGCCTGACACATGTAGCTGCCCAGCGTTGTGGGCGTGGCCAGGAAGCTGAGGACGCCACCATCCTCCTGGATGTAGATGTTTGGTGGGAGCTCGCCTCTATGTCGCTCCCAGTGCAGCGCCGCAAGCTGAGACGACGGCAGGCAGCGAAGACGCACCACCTCTTTCAGAGACACCAAAACAAGCTGACCTGCAGGGGGCACAGTGTCGGGGCAGGCACTGTTACTGTAGCACTGAAATGACTGACAGTTATTGAAGCATTCCATATTTACCCTCACTTTTATTATAGAAAGTCATGTATTCACATTAGAGATATTTATTTAAATGGTTTGAGTTCCTCCACATGGTCAGGTTCTGTTTTAAGCACACACTCAAATAATCCTGAGCTGCTTTGCATTCTTACTGTACAGCTATACACTGTTCTTATGGGAGCTCCTGACTCTGTGTGTGTGTGTGTGTGTGTGTGTGTGTGTGTAAGTCCTACTCACTGGCAGGTGCACCGGTCGCGATGAACCGTCCTCTAGGAACCAGCGTGGTGAAGGTGGTACACTCTTTAGACACGTTTCCTCCATCTACATCCTGAACACTGAGGAGAGCAGCGAGGAGAACACGCGCACACACGCGCACACACGCGCACACACGCGCACACACGCGCACACACACGCACGCACGCACGCACGCACGCACACACACACAGACAGAATATATCTGATGAACAGCTCATTACAGTGTACAAAAAACCCAGAAACATTCCTAATGATATCAAAACATCCAACATGCAGGTTTTGGACTTTGTGTATGGTTTGAGTGTGTTCCTTCGAGTTTGTATTTTTCTTATGTTTGTGTGTGTTCGTGTTTGCATTTTGTTTTTGTGTGCTTCTGTCATTTGTGTGCGTGTATCTGTGTTTGTTCGAATGTGTGTTTATGTCCATGTTTGTTCTAACGCACGTTTATATCTTTTGGTATTTTTTGTGTTCATGTCGGTTTGCGTGTGTGTGCGCAGGCGCATGCGTGTTTGTGCACGTTCATGTTTGTCCTTGTGTGTGTTGACATGCATGCCTGCTTGTGTGTGTTCAATTATGTTTGCTTGGACTGTTCATATGCGTGTTTTTACGTGTTCGTTTTTTGCGTGTGTACATGTCTGTGGTTGCGCGTGTGTACGTCTGCGTTTGCGTGTTTGCTTGAATGTCTGTGTGTTGTGCTTTTGGTACGTTTATGTTTTTCTGATGCCTGTTTGTTCGTTTGTATCCGCTGTGTGTTTGTTAATTTGTGTTTATTTGCTTGTGTGTGTGCGAACAGAGTGAGTAGACAGTAAGCGTGTACTTACGCTCGGTCTTTGATGGAGGAGACGCGAGCACACACGCTCTGTGTTGGGTCCCAGGCACAGAAGGGATCTCTGGCTAACACACACTCAGCACAGCTCCAGTAGTGTGAGCAGTTCGAGACAGGAACAGAGGCGACTCCCTCCGAGGAGCCCACCAACACTGCGCCCTACACAGCACACAAAACTCTTTACTACAACACACACACACACTTTCCTAGACGACCTCCTCCTACCCACAACCTGTGTGTTCATAGCATAGTGTTCTAGCGCTGTACAGATACTGTATAATGCCCATGTGTGTATTGTGAGGTTCTCTATAGTGAGTGTGTAATGAGCAGTAATAAGAGACCCTGGGTTTGACCTTTGCCCCCGCAACTGCTCATCAGACCCCAGTGGTACCTTTGAGATGGAGAGCAGGAGGTTCCTGACCCGCTGAGGCTGCCTCAACACCTGGATCTCCTCGATGATGTGAGCTCCGCCCTCCAACAGCACGGCTTTGTGCAGGTAGCCGCTTTCTACAGAGAGCAGACGTGTTAGCGTGGTGTGTGTGTGCGTGTGTGTGTGCGTGTGAAGCCAGTGACAAACATCTGGGCTGCAGCTCCAGGGTTATTCCTATACGAGGAGCTGTGTATCAGAGCTGAACCTAGAGAAAGTGTGACGTGTGTGTGTGTGTGTGTGTGTGTGTGTGTGTGTGTGTGTGTTACCTGTGAGCAGGTACAGGATGGTGTATTCTCTCCCATGAGCTCCCTTCACTCTCTGAGCCGCAATGTTGCTGTAGCGCCGGTCAGGTGACACCAACGTCAGCCCTTGATTGGCTGGAGACACGCTCATATCAGCCAGGAAGTTCTCCTTGACGAAGCGGAGCACGTTATCTGAGGCGTTGTGGAGACCACACTGCAGGACAGAACACAAACACGTGAACACACGCACGTCAGTGTGCACATCAGATCATCGGAAACTGATCTTTTATTTTATGCTATTTTATTTATTTATTTTTTAAGAGCGGTCTTGCCTCTCCAGGATTAGCGATCCTCTCCTGCATGCGCGAGCTCCATTTCAGCGTGTCCCTGTTCAGCACCTTGTAGTTTCCTGCAAACACGGCTTTAACGTCTCCGAGGCTGAACGCACACACGGCTGAGCGACCGGAGTTCACGGACCTGCGGGGAAAAACACAAAGCGCACAGCTCTCCTCACTTTCTTTCCATGAACACACCATGCCTCATATTAGCTGATATATAATCACATCAGCGCAGTACGAGTTGACGCTTTATTCACCACTGGGAGCTGAAGATGCCGTAGAAGAGCGTGTCGTCCTCGCTGGCGCCCTCTGCGGGCTGCAGCGTGCTCACGTCCTGCAGGACGTTATAGGGCAGCTCTCCTCTGGCCTGACACAGAAGCTGAGCTTTAGTGAAGGTGGTCCAACGTCGCTGCAGAGTCCGCTGTCCCCCCACATCACTCTGCACACACGTGCACACACACACATTATTAATCCACAGCATAACCAGGAACATTCGATGCATATGTATTCCACAGAGGAAGCGCCTCACCGTGCAAACCTGAGCGATGCGAGACACGGTGAACTTGTCGATGAAGTCGTACTCGCGTCCGTTCTCACTAAAGAAGAAATAAACCTTTTCCTCGCTCGGGATGTAAGTGGAGCTGATGAAGGTGGGATCTTGGGGAAAAAACAAAAACAAAAATGAAGCCTCTCTCCCAAACATCCTCTACACGTTACACATAAACAAACATTCATTATTTCTTTTTAGATATTATTATTTTTTTATTTTTATTCTTTTACCTTCTAGCCAGCCCGGCTTATCATCCAGCTTCAAATCCACATGATCTCCTTCACTCAGGTGACGAGAGATGACGGGACGAGTCCCTCTGTAGTCTGCCACTGTGGCGGTGTAAAGCTCTCCACCTAAACACACACACACACACACACACACACACACACACACACGCGCGCGCAGGTCTGTGCATGGGGCTGTAGCACGTCCAAACTGACAAAACCATAACGAGATGGAGATACAGATAACATCTTGTAGCACGAAAGGAACCCAACACAAAGTCGCAAAGTGCGTGCAAAGCTCAGTCATGTGCAGAAGAGCAGCAGCAAGCTTTTGCTCAGGCTCTTTCCCCCTTTTCTGCCTCTCTCCCTCTTTTCACCGGACATCAAAGAAACGCGCGTCTTTTCATCGGCGCACACACGGAACAGACGGACAGAGGAGTCTTACCCACAGTGATGGCTGTGTTTTTGTCGTAGGGGTTGTAAGGGCAGCGTCCCCGGCCCTCCTCGGCTTTACCGCTGGGACCCGCGAGCAGAGAGAAGTCCTCAGAGCTCTGCCAAAACATCACAACAACGTGAAGCATTATTAAACACTGAAAATACTGCACAGCGATGCAAACACTACAGCAGCTGGGTAATAAATCCTCCTGTACACAGAACGACCGCTGGAGGAAAAAACGAGTGCGGGCGGAGCGCTTACGATGAAAGTGCAGCGAGGACTGAAGGCAAACGTTCCGCACGCGAACATGTGTGTGGAGTTCAGCACCTGCAGCACTCGCACAAAGTTTGGACAGTCCTTCTGTAGTGCGAGAGAGACACCAGAGCAGAGACTCAGATTAACTGTAATGTCCATGTGAGCCTTTAATTACAGCCTTTTTCACTTGAATCCTGTGTGCATCACTCCTCATTATCCTTTACCTTATTCGTGCCCTTCATGGTGCAGTCTCCCAGATCGCTCTCCGTGGGTGACCAGGCGATCTAAAAGAGGACGGAATGACAGCGCAGACATTTATTTATGGATTATTAGCATGATTTTGATTGCAGGTATTTACAGAGAAGAGCAGAAAATATGATGACTTAAAAATATACTTTCAGATAAATTACATCACAGTCAACTTTTCTTAAATATCAGAACATTTTTATGTAGTCGTTTTTCCCTACTGCTCAGAACTCGTATTTTTCTACACATTAAATATCATAACGCGGAGCCACTTAAACGTAAACATTGTAATATTGTTAAAGTAGTGCAGTATGATATTTTTGGCACATCACCATCCCCCTATTTTGAATAAACACCTTTAACCCTTAAACATTAAAACTCAACATAAATGTCACGCACTTTGAGGATGGGGCAATATTGTGTACCAAAGTAAGGAAAGAAAAACCAGAAGATGAATTATAGTGCTGAAAGCATAAACACGAAGTATTGAAAACCACTCATTCTTCTTATTTAGAATCACAGGTGCTTTACAGGTCAATATTACTTATGTTTGTTGCTGTGCAAAAAGAGTCTCCTGTCAGCCGTCAACAAAATTACAGGATAGCAGTCTCGAAAAAGGACACCGCTTTCAAATTTGTCCAAAATAAGAGGCCTGAGAAAGCGGCTGAAAAGGACAAACTTCTCACACACACGCACACACGCACACACGCACACACGCACCTGCTTGTCGAGCTGCAGGCTTCCTGTCTGGCTGATATTGAGGGAGATAACGGCGTCTCTCGCTCCCACGAACAGCATCTCCTCATCGTCGCTCAGCAGGAGCGTGGTGGTGTTATAAACATCAGGAAGAGTGAAGAGAGTAAAATGCCGACCAGGGCTCTCTGCAACAAGACACACACAAACACACACACACACACACACACACACACTTTAACACAAAAAGATTCAGTGTTTCTCCACAAAACTCATGGCTCCAGTGAAGTGTTCCATTGGATATTCAGTGAATTGGTCTTTATAAGGCAGCTACAACAACTAATAGTGTGTACTGAGAAAAAGTAGGGAGGCGTGGCTAGCAAGCGGAGGAGGCGTGGCATGATGTCAGGCACACTAAAGGAGGCGTGGCCTCAGAGCTGCCAGGCACACTAAAGGAGGCGTGGCCTCTGAGCTGTCAGGCACACTAAAGGAGGCGTGGCCTCTGAGCCGTCAGGCACACTAAAGGAGGCGTGGCCTCTGAGCTGTCAGGCACACTAAAGGAGGCGTGGCCTCTGAGCTGTCAGGCACACTAAAGGAGGCGTGGCCCCAGATCGGTCAGGCACACTAAAGGAGGCGTGGCCCCAGATCGGTCAGGCACACTAAAGGAGGTGTGGCCTCAGATCTGTCAGTCACACTAACCACGATGTGAACATTTTTGCGTAAATTAAAATGACCGTGCTCTTTCCCACTTTATTGCATTGCAACTCATAAAACGTATGTACTGAACTGATGCTGGTTTTTAATGCAGTAGTTTTTAATGCAGTAGATTGTTGCTCATGTATTGAGATGATTTCAGAAAGAAAGCCACACACCCCTAAAGAAGAGAAAACACTGAACAAAACTGATGAATACATTAAAAATAAGCTGCATTTCCTTAAATTATTTACACACAGCGGTGACTCGACTGCAGTGCTGCAGTATTGAACGATCCAGGCGTGTTTACACCTGCGGCATTTTATTCAAAACACGTTTAATCGCTTTAAAATGCCTGCTGATGAGACACCGATTATCAGTAATAACATTTAATTGACAAATTATTCATTAACATGTTAAACAGCAGAAACAACAGTGGAAACTTTCTTTAAAAAGAACAACACGGAAACGACAACTTGACTGCCGTGTTCCTCATGTGGGTCTTTTACAAAGCAAGCAAACACCAGCAGCTTCAGCAGGTCTGCTAATGGAACGGGGTGGAGAAGAAGAGGTGCAAAAGCCAAGCACGAGTGTGGAAACACACACCATCAGGCATAAACAATAACCAGAAGTTTGGAAATCACAATCAATACAGTGCATAGAAATGAGATACACAAAAATTCTGCTAAATGTTTATTGTATTATACAGCACGTTTTAAGCTGCTTTATGTGAATGATTAAAAATCTGGCAACAACATGCTGGGAAAACGGGCTGTAATACGAGTTACAGCAGACAAGAGGCGCACACACACACACACACACACGCACACGCACCATTACTGCGTTGCAAGCTGCTGTCATAGAAAATTAATCAGCTCATTCTGGCCAATCAGCACCTCCGATCAGACGTCTTCTTAACACTGTTTAGCTTAGTCCTTAAATGTACTAAAGATACGTTTCTCCAACGTAAAGAGAGATTTTCTCAATCGGCCCTGACGATAACGAGCCGCTGTTCTCGTATGGCAATGTGAGGAAATCCGGAGAGCACGGACGCGCTCCGAAACACACACACCGCTGCAGTGGCCACCGATAACCTGGACCTCATCACGGCTGCTACGGTTCCCTCGTGACCGGAAGCCGGGTTCAGCGACCTCCACTGTTAGTTCTGCGTGCGCTAATCAACCTAACAGTAGCTTATATTAGCATAGCATGACTGTTTTGCTTGTGCAATAATTAAACCTGGAAGCCTTCCCTTACTCATTAACGACAGGAGCCTTGCTGCACCGTATGTTTACTTTCTGCTGTACGTTTGGCTTTTTTTTTTAAACCCAGCAGCTCTATTAATAGCACACGAAGCGCTCGAACTCTGAGAACAGGTTTATTATCGATGTTAACCTTTTAAACGCTCAGACATTTGAGCACGGCTTTATACGCTTTCGGTGACCACATGCATGCACTATATGCACAGTGTTGTGGAAAGACAGAGATGATGTGGTTTTATTGGCTTTCGTGATGGCTGAGCAACAGCGTGTCCAACACGTCTCAGTGGTCAGCTACAGAAAGAAGCGTGGAGCCGAAACACTTCAAATAACAATAGGCTTCTGATTATAGAGCACAGGTTTAAGAAACAATGATAGTAACTGTGTGTGTATGCGTGCGTGCGTGTGTGTGTGTACATAAGTGTGACTTCCCTGCAAAATATAATAAATTGTGCCAAAGAATAAATGAGGACCTCAAGTCAATTCTGTTAGATTATATACTCAGGAGAAAGTACCTCTGTGTGTGTGTGTGCGTGTGTGTGTGTAAATATGACGTATCACCAAAATATAGTACAATTTGATTGTAAAATAAATGAATGTAAAGTCAAGGACCTCATGAGGACGTCATTTTGTCACATGAAGTGGTTATAAGGACATTTGGCCAGTGTGTGTGTGTGTGTGTGTGCGCGTGTGTTTCTATATCCTTATGTGGACAAAATGTCCTCACAAGGACAGTAAAATGTGAGAATTTTGGATGGTCCTCATGAGATTTTATTTAAAAAAAAAACAAACACAAATAAAAGCCAAAAAGTTTCCTTTTCATTACTGAGGTTGCTAGGTGGAAGGTGCAGCGTTAATTAGCTGCATTAATCATTATGTCAGTGGCCGGTCCTCACAAGGAGAGCCAAACCAGGGTGTGTATGTGTGCGCGTGTGTGTGTGTGTGTGTGTGTGTGTGTGTGTGTGTGTGTGTGTGTGTGTGTGTGTGGGTGAGTGCGTGCAAGCGCAATTGTAAAATGTGGCAAAGAAATAAAAGCATGTGAACACGAGGACCTCAAGCTCTTAATGTGACAAAACTGATGGGAACATCCGGTCCTGTGCAGCAGTGTGAGAGACAGAGAGAGAGAGAGAGAGAGAGAGAGAGAGAGAGTGTGAGTGTGAGTGTGTGTGTGTGTGTGTGTGTGTGTGTGTGTGTGTGTGTGTGTGTGAGTGCACAAGCAGATCACTGCACGCCCACTGTGTCAGAGAGAAGCACACAGATGTAGCGATCTAGAGACGAC
>JAQMYM010000021.1:2374307-2385653 GCA_030014255.1 Parauchenoglanis ngamensis
ACACACACACACACACACACACACACACACACACACACACACACACACACACACACACACACACACACACACTTCCAGCTCCACCTTGTCTGAGATGCTTAATAGTAATCATTAAACACGTCCACACAGACAAGTGGGTGTCGTGACACGGAGTACAAAACTGAAGGGGGGGGAAAAAAAAAAAACAGTAGGTAGGTAAATTCCTGTGGCGACACTTTTACAAATGGGGCATGACGCAAAGAGCTGAATCAGATGTGAAAATTGCCAAGAAATATCTTTACAAAGATCTATAAATATGCATGAATATGCAAATTAAAAGTTCCTCTATGTGCTACTAATGGTAAGGAATGAAACACTTGGGGTTACGCTGCTATAGGAAAATAATCCATGTTGAGATGGTGTGATACAGCTTAACACAAAGCAGAGAACAAGCAACAGTTTTTAACCATTTAATGCTATGGAATGCATCACAACAGTCGTTTGTGACCTGACCAGCCTCTCTTTTTTCTTTTTTTGATGGAGAAAAAAAACATTTCCCATGCAGACTTAAGAATTCAGCAACCCAGCGGCGCCGCTTATCATATAGCACACGGTTCAATTATAAAGACCGTGATCAGTTCAGTCATTAAGTGTACCCAGTGATACCACTAAAGGAGTTCAGATACTTCCTGAACCACTTTCCACACGAAAAACTAAGAAAGTCTCTGCGTGAATGGAAAACAGTGACCTTTGCACTGTGTAAACAAATAAAACCCAAACACTATGATTACAATCAGAACACACCACCAAACAAGCTAGTTCCTGTTATCAGTTAAATTATAACAGATATAAAGATATAAATCTTTCGACAGCAGACTCTTTTTTTTCTCTCTCTCTCCCTCTCAAAGTTCATCAGATTAAAAGAAAAAAAAACAACAAAAAAAACACTTCTTGTTATTATGTTACTGTTTAACGGTAAAGTGTCCTCTGTCCTGAAGACGATTCCCGCGTCAGAGGACTTTCTTTCGTTCCATCACCAGTCTCTCTTTTCTCTCTCGAAGTAAATAAGTAAAAGGAAAAAAAAAACTGAGAAGTGCAAACTCCTCTTTTCTCCAAACTTTCTCATTACCTAAAGATACAGTTTTCCCTCAGACTGTTATGAACAGTTGACACTGCAGACTGCTAACTCACAGAAGAAGAAAAAACAATTCACATCAACAAATTTCTCATACTTTTTAATCTGTTTACTTAAATCTAATGTGGCTGCCTAGAGAAAAAGCGCTGCGGCCAGTGTTTTATTTCAGAGCACTCGGCTGTTTTTTGTGCAAAAATCTCTGAACTTTTCAGAAAGGCGCTGGTGTCGTCACTGTCGCTCCTTTTCAGGCAACCGATCATGTGTCGGGTAGCGGTGATACGTCTTCAAGATATTGTTGTCACAGAAACAAAACCGACACGCAGCCTGTTATATGAAGAGCTCAGATGAATCCAGCACTTTATCCACCAAATAATAATGTGCTTTTCTCCCAGGAAAAAAAATGCACCATGTAAACATTATTATAACACCAATAACGTCAGAACAAGCGCATTAATATAAACGTGTGATTTGCCTTGCAGCCGGAACTACTTTCCGAGCTAACGTTTTAGAATATTAATTAACACCTGACCAATCAGAATCAAGAATCCATGTCGGTTAGAAAACCGCACTCATGAACTACACATTTAAACCTACAGTAACAAAAAAAAATAAACAATAATAACAATATTTGGCAAAACTCATAACCAGGTAGTTACTTATTCTTATAAAGAGAAAAGTCAGCTACTGATTTACTCAGGTGTTTAACTGTTAACTAGTTATAAGGAAACAGAAAACTATGCTCGCGCTCGTGCACGCGCTGCACTGTCAACACATAACACGCCAGCGCACGCTGCTCTTTCTGCTTTTAAACCCCAACACAGCCCTGTTTTTCACATTATTTAATCACGTGTAGCCTTTTCTTATGCACTCACACGTCCATGCGTTGCTCCCCGCCGTGTTTTCTCATCCAGTGTTTATAACGTTACTCCTCCGTGGCCCAATCTACTGCTTTATCTCGCGCTCACTTTAAAGAAACGCTGCCTTAAAGAAAGAAATATGAAACACCCCGCCTCTACCTGCACCTATGCAAAGCTAAAAATGTCCAGTCCTCGCCATTTTATGCAGCTTTCAGTGCTTTCTCCCAGTCCTACAGCAGGCATGCTGCGTCTCGTGCCCACGCTGTTATGGATACAGAAGGGGCGTGTTCCAATCCCCTCCACGCGCCCTAGTGGAGCTAGAACACTAGATAGTGGACTACGTCATCTCTCATCTTCTTTGCCCTGATCAGTGCAAAGCATTGGATTATTCCTGCTGTACATCAGTTTTGAATGCAGAATTTGACTTCCGTATTAAACATGTAAACTAATGCATAACCAAAACAAGCTACAACTTTAATAACGCATTAAGACAAAGTATTTATAAATCTCTAAAAGATTATTTTACCTTCTATGAACACGCTATAAAGGCCAAAGTATACAGCCATGCTCTTTTTAATTTATTTATCTATTTATGTATTAATTGACTTGCTTATTTCTTTTTCTTTTGCCCTTCTTTGTGTTGGATTATAATTAAGTTTTATCTTCCTTGTCTGTTTTTGCAAGACACATGTTCTCGTTGACTGGTGTTCAATTAAAACACACACACACACACACACACACCGAATCAGTGTGGAATAATGAATTATACATGTTGAGTTTTACAGATTTTTCTAGTGTCCAATTTTACAATCACAGTAAATTTATTTAGTGACTTTTCAAGCATAATTGTGCAACAATACAAAATAGTTTCTTGCAATGTGATTGTTTTTTTCTTTCCAGAAATTACAACCTTATGGTTTATGACATTGGTATTAATTTAATTACATGTTCGATTTATTTACTTATATTTCAGTTATTATGTACTGATGAGTGACAACAGCTGTACAGTGAGCTCATATCCTCCTGCCAGATGGCACAACTTCCGACACGTAAAAGTTCATTGGATGGAATTCAACTCTGAATTCCTAGTCGCATCCGTCTTGCATAATCTCTCTAACATAAACACACCTGACGTCATAACAGTATGGCGGCGTAGGTCAGCTGTAAATGACGTGATTCCCTTCGCGTCATTTCCGACTTTGCAAAACTTTTATTTATGTAGCTTTTGAGTTGTGAGAAGGTGTTTTAACAATTTACTAACACGATAAAATCATTTATTTTAGTTATCAGGTCAGACATGAACACGACAGCAGCCCTATCTGATAATGCATTATTTCTCATCGCTAATTATGAAGAAATTATTCATGTAGATTTTCTTTATATGTTTATCAATGAGCTAAACATATAAAGGATATGGATAGCGGATTGCAACATGGGGCCTAATTTGCTTTGTCTTTGGCATATATTAATTTATTTAACATCAACCAAACCTCTCAAAGCATAACATAACAACCACCATTTCTTTCGTCACGTAGCTTCAGCTAAGTTATCTAGCATGAGGACATGGGTTCTACAGCTAAACATTTCTCTAGTTGACCTAATCCTGTAAGCTCAACTCCATTGTGTTTGGGTTATAAATTAGACCAAATGACAGTCTAAGTCCCTGTTTACACTTGGTATTAAAATGCGTCTTGGGAGATCGGAATACAAGTGGAAACAATCACCAAGACTCATTCACTCAAACTGAGGTGGTCTGAGACGCATTTCACCACTTATCTTTTGTAGTGTAAACGCTAATGCGTCCCGACAAGGATAAGTGACGTAAGTGGTCAGCTTGTGGTCTGCAACAAGTGGTCAGCTGGACACCTTGGAGACACATAATAGGCACGGGTGTAAACGGCGATGTGTCTCGGCTGTCCACTTGGAATCCGATCACCCAAGACGCATTTTAAATCCGAGTGTAAAATCATGGTTTTGAGTTTATTTGTACTTTAACAGCACACAGTTAGAGAAGTGCTGTAGCCATTTAGCCAGTAGCTCATATCGCCAAGAGAGAAGACTCATATTTACATTACACAGTAGATAAGCCCGTAAGCCCTTAAAACAATAACGTATTTTGAACACCCTGAAAGCTCATAGCAACAGGAGAATATTTTGTACCTTTCAATGTTTCATAACATGTCTAGACAAACACAGGTTTGTCTTCCTCGGAGGTCTGAGTAACAATAAACGGATTTCTGGGAATAAAAAGTCTATAGAGGTGTGTGATTATATTCCAGGCACGGATCTCATAGTTCATTATGTCACACTACAGCAAAGTAAAATGAACAGTCTATGGATGAAAATTGAACTAGAAAATACAGATATTTATAAAAATTAAAAAAAAAAGACTGCAAATTAGCTCAACTGGCTACTCTAAATCACCCCTAGTTGTGAATGTGAGCATGAACAGTTGTTCATCTCTGTGTTAGCTCCGTGATGTCCAGGGTGTATCCCACCTCTCACCCAAAGTCAGCTGGGATTGGCTCCAGCTTCCTCATGACACTTAACGGATAAGTGGTATAGATAATGGATGGATGGATGGATGTTCTGTGAATAAGAACGCTGCCAGTGAAAATTCATATCCTCTGCACTTGTGCCATCTAGTGGTAGTTGATGGAAGAGTTTAAATATGACTGAATCACCTAAACAGTGCCATACGCAGGTCACTAACAGGCCTAGGAAGCAGTCTGAAATATAATTTGTCTATATTATACCTATTTTATTCAACACTGTTGAATTCTCAATTCTGATTGGTCAATTCTGACAATCATGCAGCTGCAAATCCCAAGATTTATAGCAAGTTGCATTTTAACACGTTATTGCTTCTATAATAACAACTTACAGTGTTGTTACAACTTACAATGGGACTTACAGTGGACACGCCACATCATCTAAGTCTAATAATAAATACATTAAGTGCTGAGATGTTGCAACTGAACAAAGAAAAATGTGGAATCATTGACATGATGAAGTTTTCTGTTAGGAGCCAAGATTAAATGTCACTATAAATAGTTAAAAAGCACATGTTATTCATTAATAAATTTAAAAAATTAATCCATGGCACACTGCTGACACGTCAATTTGGAAAAAAGACATGCTGTTATTGGAAAATGATCAACTTTGGGGTGTTAACAGTAACTCAGCTTCATCCGAGCAAAGCATTGTTGATTATTTTAATTTAGCAGCATGTTTTATTCCAGGTTGAAGTCATGTGTGTTTGATATTCTGAAGTTTAATTGTAAAAAATAACACAAAATAAAGTGTAGGTGGTTTACAGTCTAATTATTCAGGAGTCTATGCTGGGAACACACTCCAGATGAGACACTAGTCCATCACAGGACACCACACACACACACACACACACACACACACACACAGTCATTCACATCTAGGGGCAACTTATTGTAGCCATTCCACCTGGTATGTTTTTGGAAGGTGGGAAGAAACTGGAGAACCCAGATGAAACCCAAATGGATATGGTTAGAACATGCACACAGACAGTTTCCTGAGCTCAAGATTGTAACTGAGCCACTTTACACAAATCTAATTAGTGACAAAAGTCTAATTAGTGATGCACAAACACACACACACACACACACACACACAAACCCAATCACCTTGGTTAACATTGCTAAACATGTACACTGATTTATAAATAATGCATGACTACTGTATTAAAATTAAAATTCATTATAATGGTAACTCACCCACTTCACTCCGTCAGTAAGGTTAAGCAGTAAAGTCCTCATTTTATCCTGATCTCGACTGCTGCTAACATGAAGTAGAACTTATCAGCTTTTTCAAAGTGCATCCATATGAAAAATTAAAAAACCCTAATGATAATGGTAATAATAATAATAATAATAATGAAGCTGCATGCATACAGCTTAAGGTCTGATTTATTATAATAATCAAATCTAGTTGTCTTTCAAGTTTCTCCCGAGCTGCAGGCTGGAGAGGACAAAGTGACTGCTGTAAGAGGATCCACAAGAGGACGAAAGAGGATTTGAGGCTTAACGCTGGCCTCGAAACACATCTCCAACCCAGCAAAGATTAAACCTGCAGAAATACAGAAGTAAAAATTTGCACAAAACAAAATCACGCTAATATTAAGTAGGATATTTAGCTAGTTTAGCTAAACGTCGAGCAAAAGCTTTTCTGTAAATACACACCCAAATCTTCATGCGCTTGCTTACTCATGTACTCTTTAAATAGTTTGTACACGTTGATAACTTGCCTACAAACGTTAACACACACACCCTAGGGGATGTAAAAGTTACCAAATTGCAGTAAGGAAAAAAAAAACGATTCCTGTTATCCAAAATGGCCGCCATGGAAATGCTACATGTTTACAGACTACAGTACAAGTCTGATGTAACGAATCAGTAACGAACAGTGTGACATTTGAGTCAATGTTTGCTTTGTGTGTGTATATGTACAGAAAAGATTTTGTGTGAGATAGACATCATAGATAGACATGTTTGCCATGTAGCAGCAGTGTAAACATTCAAACAAAAATAGTTGATGCTATTTTCACTACTCTACTGCAGCAATGTAGGTCTTAATTTAGCACTGAGTGTTGCATCAGCGCAGTGTGATTAAATTTAGCACTGCTGAGTTGTTTTTTTTTTCTTTTCTGATTTCTAGAGCTAATGTTAGCACCGAGTTCATTCAGAAGCGATGTTAAATGTTAATTCGATTCTGTAGCGGTGCAGCCATTCAGTGTTGACTGCACACAGCTCCTCATTACTGCTCACAAAGGTCACACTGATGTTATCATAAAGAGACGATATGCAGGAAAAGCACACAGCGTGGTTGTGGTGTATTGTAGGTCATTCCGCTCCGTTCTCGCTCACAGCCTCGCCTGCATTGGTGTTTACGGCCTGCGTGTGGTTTCAGACCAAACACTGTTAACGCTGAGCTGTCTCTCTGCAGAACATTTGTGACATGCAACGTGACAAAAATTACTGTTTATTTAAAAAAATATGTAGCTTAATAAACCTATATATACCTAAGGTAATAAACACACTTATACTCTAATAAGCACATTTCAAGACGAAAGAACTGTCATTCATTTAATCATCACACAACTATATAAAACTATTTTAAGCACCATTTTAATTAACCCTGGTGTTAATAAGCTCCTAAAGAACTCTTTTACTTTTAAAATGCAAAGGTAAAAGTGTTAAAGGAAGCTGTGGCATCTGCACAATGTTTCATCTACATTAGAGCAAAAACTGTCATATGATATGCCTAATAAGTGGGATTCAGTGGGATAATATGCCTAATGCCCAATAAGTCTTATACTAATAACCACTTCTTTTTTTTTTGCAGGAAAAAAGAAAATAAAAGAACGACCTAATCTAATAAAACTCATAGCCTTACTGCATATAAACATGCTGCCAGTCATGGGATATCCAAAATATTCACATAATAATTTCAAATAATTATTAATTGATTCAATTCAATCATTTTTTTTATATAAATATAAGCTTTATAAGGTAATCTATACTGTAAGTGTGTTTAAAGTATGTACGCCGTACCACTATGTATCTGTGTCTGTATTCGGGTTTTAACCTGGGTGTGGGCGTGGCCTAAACAAGACAGGGATTTTTTGTTGTTGATGTTTTATTTGCTTTATTTTTTTCATATGAACCCTACCATTATACGTCCAGAAACACTAGAAATCACTGAGGTAGAAATAACAGCAGTGTCAGCATGGTGCGTGACTTTTCCTCAACATTACTTCGTAGTTTGTCTCGAGTAGCGCTGACTAATCCTGCTCATACAGGTAATATTTTTGTTTGTAGCTGCCCAAAATATGAACAAATTAGTAGCATAATTTAAACCACAGTGACCTTGAGCAGGCAGGTACTAAAGATAACTGAATGAATACTGTAAATGTGTTGAGTTCAGGGTGAATCCTGCAGGATTCCAGTGTCCAGATACTCACCTCTTGTCTCAACCAGATGTCTTGTGATTGTGCCTCCTATTTATGTCCTTTTTTATGGCTATCACGTGCTTCCTCTGAGGCATATGATGCAAGCCAAACTTATCTTTATGGAGTGCTTGCTCATGCAGCATAAGGGGGCATTGTGACTCACTCACAGGAAAGCACTATCCGCCCACTTCTGTATGCATAAATTCACAGGCGCCCATGATTGGCTAGTGCCTCTGACATCATCAGGATCAATCCTAGCGCCCTCTGGATGATAAGGAGAATGCTTTTCCGTTGCACATATTCAGTTACACTGAATACTACAGTTTTCAGTTACACCCTTGGATTACAGATTCTGTTCTCTAGAGGAGGAATTGAGAGTCTATCAATCAGAAAGAAGCTGGTCAACAGCCTGGGCAGGATATTTGGCTGCACGCTGAGGGATATCATGGAGCTGGGACCAACAGCTGGAGCTGGAATTTGGCTGTCCAGCCAACTGAAGTCCCTAACATTGTAGAGATCACACTTAATCCAGATATGGTGCTAATATCAGAAACAGCTAAATCAGCAGCTCTGGGGGAACAAATAATTCTCATGGGAGACTGGATGGAGGAAACACATGAAATGAAACAGTCATGAACTTCACAGTTAGACAGTGAAGACTGGAGTCGGATGCAAACACAGAATTCGTTCATTCAGGCATGGGCGAGACTAAACATGGCATGACAACACAACAGGCATGAACGTAACAGAAGCTTGACAAAGATGTGAACAAAACCCAGGGCTTAAATAAAAGTCCTAGTTAAACACACAGTTGAAACCAGTTCAAAAATCAGTCCAAAAGTTGAAAAAGTTCAACCAGGCGCAGATCAGCTCTGACAAACAGGACTCATCTGTCTTTCCCAGTCAGAAAACGTGTTGACACTGGAGACTCCATCCATAAATATTAAAAAACATGTCAGTGATTGTATATATTTCTTTATTAAACAGCAACACAGTTCCTGCAGGTAGCAGTGCACTACATTCAGAGCTGCTGTTACAGAAAATTAATCACCTTCTGAACAATCACATTTGAGAATTTAACCACAATGTTGTATAATATAATATATATATATATATTTTACGTTCTTTCCTTCCCATGAGATCATCCTCAGTTCCATTTATTTTCCTGAATGAATTGGTTTTGTATTGTTGAATGCATCTGGCTCGCTGTATCGTTCTTATTTTCATTTCCGTTTTCGTCTGTACTGACGAAGGCATTACTGTGTGTATGTGTGTGTGTGCTTGCAGGTTGATGTGTGAGTTTGTACAGAAGTACACACACACACACACACACACACACACACACACACACACACACACAAGAGGTAAAGGAGAGGATGAAGGTGGATGTTAACGTTCCTGAACGCTTTCAGCATGGGACACAGACTCTTTCTCTTCTGTCTGTTTGCTCTTCAGTGTAAGTATAAATGTGTGTGTGTGCGTGTGTGTGTGTGTGTGAGTATGTGTGTACTATATGCTTCTATAAAATAAGGATTAATCTATTTCTATTGTATATAGTTCTATTGCGTACAGTTTTATATGGTTTTATACACATAAGATTAAGGAAATTTTGAATACCTAATGTATAATTCATGTATAATGTGTCTCTATTTTTCCTTTATCTTTCTTTTTTAGTTTCTTGGCTTTCTTTCTTTCTTTCTTTCTTTCTTTCTTAATCTTGCTTTCTTGTTTTCTCACTTATTTATTTCTTACTTTCTGTTTACTTTTTTCAGTTTCTTTCTTTCTTTCTTTCTTTCTTTCTTAGTGTCTATCTAGCTTCTTAATTTTTGTTTCATTTATTTAGACTTTTTCAGTTCTTTCTGTCTAATTTAATCAGCTTTTTTGTCTGGTTTCCAGCCGTCTCGCTCTCGACCATCGTTCAGTATCCTGCAGTAGTGAAGGTGTTTCGTGGTGAAACGGTCTCACTGACCTGTAATACAGTGGAAGTCTTGTCCATGTGTGATTCGATCTCCTGGTTAAAAGTGGAGCCGAGAACCAGAGAGATGATCGTGGCCAGCGTTCACACTGATCTGAAGGTGAAACCGTGTACAGGATTCATCTATAACGCCAGCACGGCTGATTCAGGCATTTACTACTGCTCAGTAAAGCACAGTGTCATCTCCTACAGGGGCAACGGCTCCACCGTCATCATTGCAGGTAGGATGAGTGTGTGATAAAGTGAAAATAATTTGTTTCATGTTGCATAAATCCACTCTGAGTTACTTGTTCACTCCCTGAGCCCTTTATTAGGAACAGTCATGTGGCAGCAGCACGATGTGTAAAACCATGCAGATCATGCAGGACAGGAGCTTCAGTAAATGTTCACAGTAATCTGGACAGTTGATCTTTTTCCATCTTTAACCGTCCAGTTTGGGTGACTCTGTGCTCTCTGTAGCTTCAGATTCCTGTTCTTGGTTGACTGGAGGGGAAACTGATGTTGTCTTCCGCTGTTGTAGAATCTTCTGAATTGTGATTTGACATTTTGTGCTGTTCTGAGATGCTTTTCTGCTCACCACGTTCGTAAAGAGTGATTATTTGAGTTATTGTAGCATTCCTGTCAGCTTTAACCAGTCTGACAATTCATCAACAAGTCAACAACAACAATATCCGTCTGCAGAACTGCCGCTCACTGGACGTTTAAAGCCTGTTGTGTGTAAAATCCAGGGAGATCAGCAGTTTCTGAAACACTCAAACTCGGCACCAACAACCATTTCATAGTCAGAGTCACTGAGATCACATTTCCCCCATTCTAATGTTTGATGACGCTCTTGACCTGTATCTGCATGATTTTTATGCGTTCTTCTGCTGTCTCTGAGTGAATATTTGCATAAATGAGCTGTAGGTGTTCCTAATAAAGTGCACATTGAATGCGGCGATCACATAACAGGAAAAGTCTTTTGCAGAGCGGCGTCCTTGTCCCATCGTAACGCTGTACGTACCGGATGTGAGCGTCGGACCCTCCGTCTCTCTGCAGTGTGTGGTGATGGGCGTCGTCCCGTCTGACACGAGCGTTTCCTGGGTCATAGGTGAATCAGAGATGACCGGGTGGACGGAGTCGGGCTGGACACTCACCAACGACTCGGCTGTAGAATACACACGCGCTCATATCAGCATTCCCTCAGAGACCTGGATGCAGGCTCAGAGTGTGGAGTGTGTGGTCCAGGTGGACGGCAGACGCGTCTCTAAAGCTCTTAAACGAGGTGATTACAAATTGTCCTACGTATTGGAATTACAGTTTTTCTCAGTCGCTTTGGTGCTTTTCTCACATCACTATTTACATTTGCACAGCAGTTAGTGTATTTCTCAAAACAATTGGTGCAAACTGCAAAACCTAGTGGATAACCTGCAAAAGC
>JAQMYM010000021.1:2385753-2395872 GCA_030014255.1 Parauchenoglanis ngamensis
GTGTGTGTGTGTGTGGGTGTGTGTGTGTGTGTGTGTGTGTGTGTGTGTGTGTGTGTGTGGGGGTGTGTGTGTGTGTGTGTGTGTGTCCTCTGCTCGGCTCTGGAACACTAGAGCAGAGGGAAAATAGCACTATGCACTCATCTCCGCCCTGTCCACTTTACAGTCCCAAAGCATCAAATTACAGGAGTGTGTTTTTTTCCCTCCTCCATAGCATACTGACACTGTAGGTGGTGGGTTGTACTTTTTTTTTTTTTTGCCCTGAGTGGGAGGATTCAGGATCTCAGCCAAGATGTGACAGCAGCAGAGGAAGGTCGAGCACCAAATTGCTGAAGAGAAGGAGAAAGGAGCGGCTGAAATGGCGGAACAGGTAACGGCTCTTGCTTTTTCTTTTTATGTACGTTTAGAAGGAAACTATGAGAGTCCACCAGGAGATTAAAAAAAAAGTGTTTGAGAACAATGCTTTGCTAAAATCCAAGTTGTTCAAGAGCTCAGAGAAACAAGGCACAGTTGTCATGTCAGAATTTGTTTTACTTGCCATTAATACCTGCTCAAACTTTTAAAAACTATTTTAAGCCTTGTTCGTGAGGAGTTCTTCAGAACCTACAAAGAACCCTGCAGGTACTGAAATTGCGTCAACATAGCTACGTGTCAACTACAGTAGGCATGGCAGGAATTCTCTCTGGACCAGATAAAGCCTCATAATTCTGAGGATCAGCGTTACTGAGCACACACACACACACACACTCATCTGCGTAACTTTTTTCCGAGTGTGTGTTGAGAAATGTTTTTAAAGTGTCTACAATTTTGCGACATTCCAGCGTTCCAGTCGAGTTCAGTCCAATCTTGAGCTCTTTTTAATGTAATAAAGCGCTGATCAGATGTAGTGAGATGAGGTGAAGTTTTATAAGGAGTGTCAGAGAAACAGTCGCAGCGCCTTTTAGTGGATCTGACCCTCTGCATTTCCTGAATTCATACCAATCATGTTAATTGAGGCCATATGCTTCACTGGGCGGCTCTCCATTGTGTGTGTGTGGAAACGGAAAGCATGAGGAATCACTCAGTTCATCTGCATTCCTTTAGAGAACACAGAGAATTTGGGTTGTTTCGGTCAGCTTTGATAAAGAAAAAAACGGGACCAACATGATTTCATGTCAAATCTGAGTACGCACACCCGTCCACTTTATTAGGAACACCTGCTCATTCGTGCAGTTATCCAGTGTGCATGAAAGCATGCAGATCAGACACAGGGCTTCGGCTAATGTTCACGTCAAACGTCTGAATGAGAAAAAACCTGATTTCAAGCGTGGTGTAGTTGCTGGTGCCGAGTATTTCAGAAATTGCTGATCTCCTGGGCGCTCATTTTTTTTTTATTATCTTATTGTTTATCCTCTAGAGGATGATGAAAATGCCTTGTTGATGAGAGGCTTAAAAAAATGACTGGAGAAAGACTGGTTCAAGCTGACAGGAAGTCTACAGGAACACAAATAATCACTCTGTATAAACGTGGTGAGCAGAAAAGCAACGGCAGCACAAAGCATAACGTCAGAGCTTGAAGCGGATGAGCCACTACTGCAGAAGTCCACATCGGGTTCCTCTCCCATCAGCCTAGAGAGGAATCTGAAGTTATAGTGGGCACAGGATCACTCGAACTGGACAGGACCGGAAAAAGACCATGCGACATTTTTTAATCTTTAACTCTTAATCTCAAACCTTGGCTTTAATCAAGTCGTGCGAATATAGTTTTAACTATGTTGTAGATTTCCTACAAGCGTTGCTATAACGATCTGAACCTTACATACTGGACAAATGTAAAGTTTACAGCCCTAGTTTGCAATCTCTTGAGATAAATTGTAGGATTGTCGTATATTCTGGCAAGATTCTTTGCCCTTGCAGCAACGTATTACGTACTAAACACCCAGTTTGTCCGATCTACCGTTTCGTTTTGTTTTTTGTTTTTGCGCCAACACACCAGATTTAAGACGAGCTGAAAATAAGCATCTCGTGGCAACTTCTGTGCCGTGTGTGTGGATACAATGATGGAGCAAATGGCAGAGCTGCAGCTTTTCAAAACCACACACTGAATGGAAAACCTAATAGCTGTGTTCACATCAGTAATTAGAACCCAGGGTTTTGACATTAGACGCAACAATGCGACCATTTAGCTAAAGAGCCGGTTTTGTGCTGACGATGAGCTCTAGTGGGTCTTAAACGGACTCGACCCTTCGTTGTCCGTGTGTGTGAGGCGCTGAGGCCGGGCCTGACTGGTTTACACCGCGCAGTCGTTTCCCTCCATGACCAAGAGAGATCAGGAGGCGATGTTTTCAGGCTCAGGTGTGTCCCGTGGGTAAATAGTGTTTGGGGGCGGGGCTGTCAGGGCTCGACTTGCAGGTATTACTGGTATGGCCGTGTAGGTGATGCGCCAGGTTTTTGAATGTCAACTGTTTTAAGACTGTATTGAAGCTATGAGGATAAGTAAACAAGTATTATGTGTGCGTTTCCTCCATTAAAATGTTTCCTTTTCCTCTATGAGACAATTACTCTTTTTTTTTTTGGAGACTCAAGACAGCATCAAAGCTAAATCCTCTCTCTGTTTCAGTATTCAGACCTTGAGAAGGCCATCAACACTCTGGTCACAAACTTCCACGCTGCTTCGGGTGATAAAAGCTCCACGCTCAAGGCAGATGAATTCAAGAGTCTCCTTTCCTCGCAGCTGCCCAACCTCGTCAAGGTACAGAACATGCCCAGATACTCGACACACGCTCGCAGGGTGTGGCCGCGGATCCCTGTGTGAAACTCTAAACCGTCCTGGTTGTCATTTCATTACGTGGATTTTTTTTTTTCCCCCTGTTCGGGGTCGATTTAAACGTGTGTCAGAGAGTGTCAACGGAAACGGCTCGAACCGAGAAAGGAAAGAGTTCGGGCTGATTTAGCAGGAGAAAGCGCTTTAGAGAGAGCCTGGCATTTCAATTCGTGTCGCGGCAGGCTGCCTCCGGCCTCACAGGGAATTTCTGGAAAGGAAAAAAGGAGGAAAAAAAACCCGAACAAAAGAAGCTGAATGATAAATGGTGACAGCTTGAGATGAACATAGGGTTTTGCAACAGGTTCATAAAGCAAGACAATTAAACAGCAATTTTGCATAGCAGTGTTAACATGTCAATTGAATTTTAATACTCAGTGACAGGAAACAAGAAATCATACAGAAAAACAGACGTAAGATCAGGAGACGCACCGTATAGAAGCATGAAACATCTGCAACCTACAGCGTGTTTAATGACAGTCAGGTTTACTGAAGACGTTCCCACAATTGTACTGAAATATTACACGTGTTTCTTCACTTTTAACATTCTTTTGCATTAACTGGTTTTTAATTTTGCACATCCAGTTTAGAGAATCGAGCTTTAGGAAAATCTAAAAGTGAGAATCGGTTTATAATAATATTGTCTCTGTAATAATGGTATAATTAGGACTGCTGTTAGACTCCTGGTCCAGAAGACAAAATGTAAAAACCACTGAAGTAAAAGCTGAACTGCTGTTTCAGATATTTAGTCAAAGCATTTCTGCATCTTCACAAAAATCCTACTGTCTGTTTGTCAGAATAAAACCAACTTGACCAAAAAGAAAATCTAATTTCATGTTTAACTATGTTAGTTAGATGTGTTGTCATTTCATTCTACACAGCTACAGGAGTTCACTTAGGCTCCTAAATGTTGGTCAAATTTACAGAAAGAAAAAAACTGATGTAAAATTTTGTTTAAAATAAACACAACATAAAAATATGTACCCAGAGCAACCGAGGAAAAGAAGAAACAAACAAGTAAACAAACCGAAAAAGTAAAGTAAGCAAGAAGGAAAGAAAGGAGCAAAAAGAAAGAAAGAATGAAAAAGAAAGCAAGAAACAAAAACAAAATGCAAACAAAAAGAAAGAACAAACAAAAGTAAAGAAAGCAAGAAAGAAAGAAACAAAAAAAACAAACAGGAGTAAATAAAGAAAAAAGAAAGAGAAAATTAGAGAGCAAGAAAGAACAAAGCAAAAAAACCCAACAATAGTAAAGAAAGAAACAAACAGAGAAGTAAAACAGCGCAGACCGCAAGAAAGAAAAGAAACCATGTAGAAGAATCTAAAAAACAGGAACTTTTTTTAGGATTTTTTTTTCCTCGTTAAAAATCTGGTACATTCATTTTTTAATAAATTGCAAACATTACAGTGTGAGAAATCATCTTTCTATGAACTCTGGCGTGAGGTTTGTGTTCAGATTCTCTGGGATTATATCGTGTCCTGAGTGTAACGTCTCTGTACTGAGACACAGACACTACAATGGGGCAACATTACTGTTATGAGTGAACACACTGAATGTAAAGCATGTGGTCGAGTGTGTGAGAGTGTGTGTGTGTGTGTGTGTGTGTGTAGTACAGGTTATACTGACTGACTGCTGTTAGTATTGATTTATTAAAGAAAGTCACGTGGTACTTTTCCTCTATCTATAGTTATTTAATGCGTGTTTACCAAGAAACCGGACAAAGCACCACATCTCGAAGACTCTGCGGTCAGAAATCTTAACATTAGACGTTACAAAGAGCTAACACTGGAGGTTCCATCCCTAAATGTTAAATAAACATCTCTTCACAGGAAACTGAACCCATATCAATAATTAGACATGTTTTTATGTGGAACAGCCACCGTACACGCCCCTGAGCAAGCTGTTACTATAGTAACCATAACATGTTGTGACTAACAGTGTGTGACCTTGTAGTACAACCGTGTCATGACTTTGCGTCTTGCCGTTTCAGGTTGGGGGGTCGGACGCAGGGTTTGGGGACGTGCTGAGGCAGATGGGGGTGAAGGATGGAGAGGGAATTTCCTTCAAACAGTTCTGGAACCTGATCCAAAACGTGGCCACGTCCCAATTCGGCCTGCTCAGCCACGAGAAAGTGTCCAAATGCACCTGCCTTCTACTGTGAGCGCCGCTCCTCAGTTAGGTCAAGATGGAGGGATGATTTTTACATTTTCTAACCAGCAAAACATTCTCTCTCTCTCTCTCTCTCTCTCTCTCTCTCTCGTGTGCTCCATTTAAGCAGTTTTATTTCTCTCAAAACACTAATCGTTCATTATTCCACTGAAACGTCTGCCTGATAATGTTGTTTTATTTCAGTGCTTCGTACATTTTAAAACCATTTTATCCAACTTTTACTAAATCTAAAGGGACCAAAAACCATAAAACTGTACAATCACTTTAAATCATGATGAACTGGAGTTTTGTAATAAAAAAGAATAAATAAATAAATAAAAAACTGTGTATTGTTTACTAGAGTACGCGTAACTGAAATCAGTGCATCGATACCGAATGCTTTTCTAACGCATCATGTTGTGTCAAGTGTGTTTATGTAATAACACTGTTAACTCTTCTCACCTTCCTGTTTTTACAATACACTACCAGTCAAAAGTTTGTGCACCCCTGCTTATAGAAGGGTTTTAATTTTCTTTTTTTTACTACTTCAGAATACTATGAAATAACACATATGGAATTATGAAGCGAACAAGAAATACAAAATATTTTAGATTTTCGAGTCCTCATCAGTCAACCAAAAGAGTTTTCTTCAAGAACCTCGGTGCTCCACCTAAATTCTGAAAGAAAGCTACAATTTAATTTTACCTGAAAACATTCTGATTCAGAAATAAACTGAGCCCTGGGCATTACCTCCCAACGCATTCTAGTCATCTTTATCAAAATCTCTTTAAAGCCACACAAAATATTTACTCATTCCAGTCCAAGCTTTTGACCACTGGTGTATATCAGCGCCCTAAAAATCTCTGAGCCGCTCTCACTTCCTCAGACGTATTGTCCTGGCATTATATTCTCATATTTATAATTTGACTTATTCTCCTCTTACCCATACATTGCATCCTGAAACATCTGTTACAATTAAAGCCAAGCCATTATCATCTTCTTGTTTCTGTCTTCACTATTGTGATGATAACATGTTCCTTAATCTGGTTTAAATTTTCCTGGAATGCTGAAAAGTTGTTGTTCACATCAACGCATCCACCAACAGAGGCTCCAATCTGAAGCTTGCTGGTCGATGAGCAAAAGCAGCAATTTTACGACGACACTTCATACTTTTTATCCTCTTACAGTTACATTTAACATTGAGGAACATCTGCTACACAAGCTAGGTCCTGTTATCCATTACATCATAGCAGCTATAAACACTAGATTACTTGCCTCAGGCTACATCCACATTAATCCATTTTCATTTCAAAATGACGTTTTGAAACAAAAACCATCTCCGTCCATACTAAGACGCCTAAAACACATATCATATATATCATATGACCATTCACGTACACCGGGCGTATGTGTGCCAATATAAACAGGAAGCAGATTGTCTACGGTGCAGTTGGTCTCTTAATTGTAAATCACACGATACGAATAATAGCTTGACTCCTGGGCACGTAGGCAGTTGTAGCATTATAAAATGCAGAATTTAACTTCACAACAGCAGCTAGCAAGGACAACAAGGTCAGCAACGCCTGTAATTGGTTATCCATTCTGCGTTCACCACCAGGAGTCGAGGCTGAGGAGTTTTGTTCACTTCTGCAACAGGGTCACGTGATAGGAGTGTGATGAATCAGGGAAGGATGCGTTGTGACTGATAAGACCCGATCAGGACACGAACGTGGGTGCCTGTGTCGTCGTTTCCAAAACTCTACGTTTCTGGCCGTCCACACTAAAACGCAACCCTGCAGTTTTCAAACTAAAACAGAGTGAGAAGCTTTGTCAAAACACCGTAGCAGTATGGATGCCAGGTGGAAATGTAGCAAAAGTGACACATTTTAAAACTAAAACATATTAATGTGTATGTAGCACAATGCCTCTCTTTTTCTTCTGTCTTGAAGTTAATAAGATATAAAAGCTTGTTACAGAGAAACTCCTCTGTTCTGAATACTGACTGACACTGGAGACTCCTTCCAAAAATGGTAAACATCCCGTTACATAAGGTTTCATAATATCGTCACTGTACATTGTTTTTAGTTAATAAATCCACTTATTATATTAATCTTAGATTATGTGGCATCTGCCATACACTGTACAAGAGCTGTTACTATAGAAATAATAATATATTTGTAGTATAAGTGCATTAATATAAACCTGTGATTTGCAGCTGCAGTTATAGAAAAACTAATCAAGACCTTCTGACCAATCAGGATAGAGCATTCAACAGCGCAGTTGTATAAATCCGAATAACAACACAGGGCGTAGGAAAGCACATCTGCTTGTGACGTCATGCCCAGATCGTACTCTGATTGGCTGAGTCGCAAACGGGTAGTATTAGGAAGAAGAAGACAGCCATCTTCGTGAGGTCGAAAGGTAAGATTTTTATATGTTTCTACAGACAAAATGGCGAGTGTTATATTTCAGTTACGGTTCAAAGAGTCAGATGTTAATAACGGGACATTAGAGCAAAGAAATAAAACGCAAGTATTGTGTGTACATAAAGTATCTATACACACACACACACAACACTGGTGGAGCGTAGCTAGAGAGATTACAGCGAATGACACTATGTTTTAAAATAACTACAGATACTTTGGTAAGCATTTAGAACTACAGATCCTATGAATCACTGAGACACAGAAATGAGCAAATACATGTTACCACTCTACACCAGAGACGCTTTAAAAACCTGGCGTAAAACCTGCAGGAAAACATTACACTCTGCCTTGTAGAGCATCAATGTTGCGCAAGAATTGCGCAAGTAGTGCGCAACGAGTTCTACTACGCATGCGTAGAGAAAAGAAATAATTTGATATTTAAGGGCGCAGTGCCAAGTATAAGGTTTTAAAACACACACGCGTGTCAGGAATTTTATAAATGATATTTTAGGCAGGGTAGACCATAGCTTTTTATGTTATGTTTCTTGAAATTCTTTTTACAACCTGTCAAATCAAATTTATCAAAGCTCTGATAATAAAAAGGAAAACAACACAATCTATGGCAGTTGCAGGACTGTAAAATACCCGTCCAGTCTTTTTGGTCAATCTGAATGAAATGATTGGATGGCCTACCTGCCTGTCTACCTACGTGCCCATGCACTCGTTGTGCATCACCAGAGATTTCCACATGGCTAGGCAGACGTATTGCTAAAGCTAGCAAGCTAGTTGACAGCTATGAGTACTAACAATAGCCATGCTCATTGTTTACATTCATTATGAAAATGTTAGGCGTTTTCGAGGTGGATATGACAACAAAACGCTACGCTCCTGTCCCGATCGCTCTCTCGGGGACTCGTCCTCTAGCAGTAGTCAGGCAGTGCGCGTTCATGTGTTTTGGAGGAGTGGCTTTGGAGGGAGGGCTGAAAAAAGGGGGTGGGATTTTTGGTTGGAAACTTTTTTGGAAAATGACCTACCCTAGCTTTAATTAGAGTGTCTGTAAAGACACAGACTAGGCTTCTTCGCGGTACAATACGATTTCGATTCTTAAGGCATCAGTTTGATATTTGAAGATACCACTGAATTTATTATGACATGTATGATCCAATTTAAATTAGTAGCCTTGGATCAATGTGTGAGCAACTTTGGCCCAACTCTGGGGCAGGCCTACCATTTATTCATGAATGATAATGACAGAGAAGGACCATTTTTAAACACTTAGAGGTACAGGCAAATCATACATCAGTTTGAAAATATGATTTTCTTTTTTTTTTTTTTTTACACATCAGCTCTTTGTAGTTGATTTCTAAACATTTACAATCTCTAGTAATTGATTTATTATTGTTTCATTGATTCATTTCATGCTTTTGAAAAAAATAGCAACATTGATGCATTGATCGAAATCATCGGACTGTTACACCCGTAGCACAAGCACACCAGTAACGGGGTAAAATGTTATGTGAAATTAATTACTGTGCATAGTTTTAGAACTATCCCTCTATTGTGTCTTAATTGTATCTAAAAATAAAAAACATCAGTATTCACTATTTGTCCTGTTAAACTAAATTTAGACATGGTGTGTTTTCCCTAGATGCCCAGACATTGCTCTGTCACTGGCTGCAAGTCACGTGACAACAAAGAGGCTCGTTTAGCTGGAGTCACCTTTCACAGGTGAGTGAGAGCAGTACCTTTAATTATTTCAATGTGCGTCAATTCGGATCCGTTTTGGGTTTTATATTGTATTTCTTTTTTTTTTTTCCAAGTCAGCCGGGGCTTGCTCGGAGAAGAGACTTTGTCTCCATGTGACTACCCTGGCTAAATAAAGGATAAATAAAATGTATTAACAACAAATAAAAGTAAAATTTTTAATGCTAGTACTTGTAAGGAAAAATCCACCATGAAAACTTCAGTGCATATTTATAGCTAACATGTGAACTAAGTTGATTTTTTATTTATTTTTTGGTCATTAAACCTTTTCTATTCGCACTTTGGTCAGCAATCACATTACTTAAAATGTGGTTCGACTACCTGCTTATTGTGATGCAGTGGGATTTAGCCATCGCTTCATCCCTACCTAGAGGGTGGTGCAGCGGCGCTTTAGTCCGTCCAGCTCTCATGCCTCCTCATCCGTACTCTCTACTCAGACAGATCATCTTCTTCAAAGCTTTAACTCTCATGCTAATACTGTCGTAGATCATCATCTAGCCGAGCTATAATTCATCCTGACTGTGTCGTGAGCTGCATTGCATTCTGGGACTTTGTGTCCAGTGTTTTCACCAACATCTCCAAAACTGTTACTCAGGATTTTTCTCCCTTTTCCTTTAGGTTACCAAAGAAGGGAAACCCTCGCCGTACTACCTGGATTATCAATGCTCGGCGTAAAGGTCCTGGAGGAAAAGGGCTGTGGGAGCCTCAGAGCGACTACATCTATTTCTGCTCCAAACATTTCACCCCTGACAGCTTCGAACTCTCTGGAGTCAGGTGTGGATTTCAGCTGGCATTCCTTCCTTCCAATGCTTGCAGTAGTCAAATATGTTTACATTTACATGCATTTTTTAACCGCCAGGTTTACCAAATGTCACTTGCAAGTTTTAGGGCTTTTAACAGCTGCAATAAAAGTGTGTGTGTGTGTGTGTGTGTGTGTGTGTGTGTGTGTGTGTGTGTGTGTGTGTGTGTGTGTGTGTGTGTGT
>JAQMYM010000021.1:2401168-2426645 GCA_030014255.1 Parauchenoglanis ngamensis
CCAGATCAGTAGGTGGCGATAATGAACCCGAAATCTGTTTATCGACTCGCTAATAAATCCAGAAGAAGAAGCAGGTCACGTGATTCTTACCGAGGCCTTTGATTGGCTGTTCAGACAAACAGCTTTCCACGCGTTGCTGGGTTTGAAAACCTAAATCGGACTGTAAGTTTCTTAATATTATTCCAGGAAAGGGGAGAAAAACCCCAGGTTTATCCTTCTTATGCCATATTAAAGTTTAATAATTAAGTTTAAAGTTTAAAAATAACCTTTTTCTCATTAAACCCCAAACCATCATGACTTAGTTAGTGGTTTAGTTATATGTATGAATAGTCAGCTTCCTGTGAGAGGATGATTTATCTAGCCACATTCCTCATCTTCAGCTCATAATGATTTTATTTTCATCTCACATGCTGAGTTGTATAGAGCTGAGCAAAGTACACAACTTCATTACTCCAGTAAACTATAGATACTCCTGCTGAAATGTTACTCCAATACAGTGAAAGATGTTCAGACAGATTTTTACTTGAGTTAAAGTACAGGAGTACTTGCTTTTAAAAATACTCAAGTATTCAAAAGTACTTTTTAATGTCAGCATATTGTTGCCATCATGCATTTACAGACCCTAATGACTCTGAAACCACCTACAGAATGCACTGACAGAAGAATGTGGTGCAAAGACAAAAGGACAAAAAATTTTTTTTTTTAATTATTATTATTATTTATTTAACACCCCCTTTGCAGGCAAATCCATCAAAAATCATCTGACAAACCATAGCATTAAAAATTGTAACTACTACAAACACGGATAGCTTTGTTTAAAATGTTAATCTGGGATTAAACGAATGCTCGACGTGCTTTCTCAGGTTGGACGGAGAATTTCAGTAGGCAGTGATGAAGTTGGAATAGAAGTTGTACGTTTCTAAAAAAAAAATTCGCAAAGTTACTCAAAAAATGTACTTAAGTACAGTATGCAAGTTAATGTACTTGGTTACTGTCCATCCCTGGAGTTGTATGACAGGTTTGTTCCTATATGTTGCCGAGTTTGTAAATAAAAAATAAATAAATAAAAAGTTGGTCTATTATCTGAACAAGTTCATGTATTCAACTAATAAAAGAGCCTCGATTTCCTACAGTTGAGCAGAAGGTTATTTCTGATCATTTCGGTTAAACATAAAGCACGTTTCCTAAAAATCTTTAAAGAAGCATTTTAAACTTGTAAATGTTCATTCATTCATTCATTCATCTTCAGTACGTGCTTTATCCTGGTCATGATGGAGCTGAAGCTTATCCCAGGAACCCTGCACAGGAAGTGGGAATGCTTATACCACAGTCATTTTCCAATAGTTACAATTTGTTTTTATTCATGAACGATATGTTATACTTTCCATTTATATGTTATCCATTTATCATTTTTGTGGAAGGTCCAGGAGAAAAGTTAGTTTGTGAAATCGTTTACATTTAAGTTTACATGTAAACAGTCACTCCTTCACCAGCGTCTGTATTTTTATCTCATTCTTGAAGTTAATAATAATCTTATTAGTTGTTAATAACAACTTGTCATGTTGGCAAGAAACCACAGTCCACCGTGAAGACTTTCCCGTGGTGAACTTGTGTGCTTTTCAGACCTAATCGAGAGATGACTGAAGTCAGCTCGCTTCATCAGATGGACTCGCGGGATTTCTCCTGCTGCGCTTCGTGCAGTTTGATGCTCGGCCCTGAATCAGATCCCCAGCTGTTACCCTGCCTGCACACTCTGTGCATCCGCTGCTTCGCTGTGTCGGAGAAAGTCACCGGTACGTCACTTATCTGAATGCTGGAGTGAAGATGAACGTAAATAGTGTGCTCCATGTCTCATTACAAGCTCCGTGTTCATGCGCATGTCTTTACACCATGGATCCGTGTGTTAAACTATCAGTATGTTTTAAAGTATCTCAAGGCTGTAATTACGGTTTGTTCTGCTTTTTCAGAATGTCCTGTTTGTCATGAGAAATATGACCCGAATGAGGTCACCAGGAACCCGTTGTTGCCTAAACGCCACATAAATCGCTGTGTAAGTAACAAAGTGACTATGGGCCTTGCATATGTATTCACCCCCATTGCTGTGAAATTCATAAATGAGTCGTGTTTGTGTCAGTTCAGCAGATTCAACCTGACATGGACTCAGTTTTTTGATCTCAGAGTTTGTTAGAGAACATTCCTAAACGAAGCAGAATCAGGAAGACCGAAACAAGGCGGGAGCAAAACACTTTCAGTCATTTTCTAAACTGCTTATCGATCAGGGTCGCGGGGAAGCTGGAGCCGAGTTCAGGTGAGAGGTGGGGTACACCCTGGGCAGGTCACCAGTCTGTCACAGAGACAAACAACCATTCACACTCACATTCACACCTATGGGCTGTTTAGAGTAGCCAGTTGAGCTAATCTGCATGTCTTTGGGCTATGGGAGGAAACCAGAGCACCCAGAGGAGACCTGTGCAGGCACGAGGAGAAAATGCAAACTCCACACAGAAAGGCCCCGGGAACCCAGAACCTTCTTGCTAACCACAGCATGCACGACGAAATACTTGTTTACTGGAAAATCAGGATATGGTTATGAAATAATATCCCAAATGTGTACTTTAATCCTGAGGGACAGTTTAAGCTTGGGTGCTGAAGCGCAGTTCTCTGGTTAAGGCATTGGATCAAATCCCAGCACCAGCAAGCTGCCATGGTTGGGTCCATGAGAATAACCCATAATCCTCAGCTACTTGGCTTTATCCTGATCACTAATGCAGAACTTTAATCTTTAATCTCTCTCTCTCGCTCTCTCTCTCTCTCTCGCTCTCTCTCTCTCTCTCTCAGTGCAGTAGCTGTGCTAACCCATCCACGTCCGGTTGGTGTGTTGAGTGTCAGGAGAATTTGTGTGCCGTGTGTATGGCAGCTCATAATGGATCTGAAGGCACACGTGAGCATTCTGTCCGTACTGTAACTCCAGGTCAGCTCACACATGTATTATTACCTTTACATGCATTATTCTCTATAGAGTTCAGTCTACCGCTCTTATATTCTCATTATCTTTGAGATATCTTTATAGTATACACATTTATAGTTCATATAATTCTGCAAGGAATAAAACAGTTTTCCTTTTAAAGAAAAGTTTGTCAGTGATGGTGTTGTGTGAAGCAGATTTACACCCTGGAGTTGATGATTTTCCCGTAACAGCACGCCCTGAAGTCTTTTTATTCCTCTCTCAGCACAGCAATTATATATTTGTGTTACTAAAAATGAAGCATCATAATTTTTACCCACTTAAAGCTACATTTATTGTTGAACAAGTAAGCTGCTGTGATCACTCGCGTTATAGCAGCGGTAAATGGCCGTGCCTTCACCAGCCTCCGATTATTTAAATAATGATGTATTACAGTATATATTTATCAATTACGCGTGTGTCCACCAGACAAGTTGAGTTTGAATATGTGTGCATTAATATGATTTATGTTATAGAAAACGAATCGACCAATCAGAATCAAGGATTCGGCATGTGTCTGATCCACAAGCAGGAAGTGATCAGCAGTTTCTGTCTGATGTGTGAGCAGCTGACCTGCAGACAGTGTCCACCGCTTCATCCCGATCACCCGTAGGAATGATTTATAACATATTTACAGTGGATTATTTCCTCTCAGTGTGATTGTTTAGGCTGAAAATGATTGCTCTCAAAGGTTATGAATGTTACAGGTCCTGTACATGTTTTTAACAGAACTGTAAACATCGCTACAATAGCAGGAGGATGTCCAAAAGGACGCCGTTTTTTCCGATCTATTGTACTGTTTGGCACCAGTGTGTAGGTGTGCCTGATAAAGTACCTTCCAGATAAGATTTAAAATTTGCAGCTAAACCTGACTACTTTGTGTCGTTCAGACCGCAGTTGAGTCACGAGGCGTTGGAGAAGCAGACAGAACAAATCCGTCAGATGGTCCAGAAGGTTCAGAAGAAAAGCCCGAGTGTCCAGAAGAGTCTAAATACCCTGCAGGGAAGGTCAGTGCCTATCAAAACCTTCATTTCTGTTAACTGCATGTTTAGTATTTTAACCACAGCTCACGGAGGCTTATATTAAAGGTGCAGTCATCGATTCTGGAGAATCGATCCAACATCCAAACAGCCAAACAAATACACACCTTCCTTCTGTGCTCCTTCAGAAGCTCCGCCCCCAAATTCATGGACGCTAAAAGCGACACCTCTTACCTCTGATTGGCTGGAATACGCTCGCTGTTGCTGATTGGCTGGAATAGTGTTGTGTATCATGGTCTGAACCACTTTCTTTGTTTCCTTGTTTACAGAGCCAGGGCTGTGTACAAACACCAGATTGTGTTTTGCACCAACTTGCAAACTGTGACGAGATATTTTCTGAATTTGACTAAAAGTGTATTGGATAAGAATCGCCTACTGCACCTTTAATGCACTCATTCTAATACGCTATCGTTTCTATAGGAACAGCATACACGCGGCGGTCCACATAAACAAACTTGATGTGGTGACGTTTTCTCTAAGGAGAGGTTTATTTAACACATTTGGAAGGAGACTCCAGTGCTGGCACTTTAAGTACCAAGACAGAAGGCTTTGGAGTTCCTCATTAACGTGACAAGCTGCGTTTTGTTTTGGTTTTTTTTGGTTTTTTAAACTTAAAGAGAGGAAACGAGAGGCTGGTGATTGACTGACTCTTGATAACTGCTACGACATGAGTGAGAACTGGTTTCCTGGACATTCATTAACATTAAACGTAACTATAAACGGATAAAAAGTGCAACATCGTTCTTTCATAACTAAAAATTGTCCATTGCTATGGTGTAAGAGGATTAAAACACTTCAGCACATGCTGTTATTGATAATCAATGCATCATCAGCGTTGGGGCGGTAGCAGTAACCCTGCTTTGCGTCAGGTCGCATCACATTACCGCAGTGTTGATTATTTTCCTACAACAGCGCACCCCCAAGCGTTTTATTTCTTACAATGCATGGAGTGTTATGCTGATGTGGATGGCAAAAAAATTCAACCTTGTCCTCAAAAATACAAACCTAATAGTAGTTCTATTAGGAAATGTAAACAATTAGATAAAAACCTTTATACTATACAGTTTCACCTCCTTAAAAATCAGATAAACTATTTAAAGATTTAAAGTGATGTTCAACATCTGAAGGTCACATTGTGAGCAATATCTATCTCAGTTTGTCACATTTTACGACGTATGAGCACATATACATGTTGGGGCGTCATGTTTGACCATTTTCCTGATTCCGATAATCAAGTCTTTCCTTCTCCTCTCTCTCAGACTGTCTGACCTGGAGGAGCTGCAAGTGCGACTGCGTCTGGACGTGAAGAACACTGTAGCCAGACTCTGCAACATGGTACTGAAGAAAGCGAGCAAACTCCTCAACGAGATGGAGGTACAACATGCATGCACACACACACACACACACACACACACACACACACTTTTAATTATAATGCAGCTCAGCATTCCAACATGCCGTCTGGGTTATTTTCGGTCTCAGGTACCTGTTCATTTTCTTTGCATTATCAGGCCCACTTATTCACACACAACACAGTTATAAATGTCAAGGAGTCACAGCTGCTAACTAAACCAAAGTGAGATCCAGACGCTGATTTTTACGATAAATTCCTTCCGATTGTCAAATAATATTAAACTCTGTTTTATTTTAAGTCACTTTGCCTCTGACGCAGGACGTGTGCAGGAGCGAGAAAGAGAAGATCGAAGAGAGACGGATGATACTCCAGAGACTGAAGGGGAAGCAGGACCACGTGCTGACCTTCACAGAGAAAGTTCTGGACTCGCAGGACCACACTGTCCTTCTGTCCTGCAAGAAGCAGGTGGATAAAAAACACGGCTCGTTCCTTTTCAAAACAAAATTATAGAGGAAATGATATTCAGTGGCACGATCCTAAATGGTAAACGAGTGATAAATATGCCGCGCTGTGACGTTTCCCACTCAGATTCACCATCAGCTGCAGTTCCTGTTGGAGCAAACAGCATTTCCCATGAGCACCATGGTGCAGCTGTACTTCCACAGCAATGAGCTCAATGTAAAGAAAGTTCTCAAAGCCTTTGGTAAGACTTCTGTGGTCATTATTAGATGGATGCTTGAGTCATAACTTCATGGTATTGGGGTATTTTATTTGTTTGTTTGCTTCCTGTATGTGGTGTTTACGTTCATCCCAGGGTGCATCAAGGCCAGAGAAGTTCCATTCGCTTGCTCTAAACCTGATAAAGATCCCAACCAAATCCTCACCCCAAACGTCCAAAAAACCTCTCCTCCGTCCACTACAGGTCAGGGCTCATCTCCGTCTGTCGCTATGCCGCAGATCGGCTCGAGGAAATGTATCAAAGAAGATCCTAAAGGCCTGGCTCCAAAATCATCCATCCGTTCTCGTCTCTCATCGTCATCTTCACACGATAACCTGTACTCTGGCTGGCCCAGAACAAAGCGGTCATGGTCTTATCACCCTTACCAGCCTAGAGACCCTCCTCTGCTTCTGCAGTCGACCGTTAAACACATCTCGCATTCAGGTAAAGGGTCACTGATAGCTCTAGCTCGCAGCTCACCATGTAAACCAGCTGGAACTGGTACAAGCCAAGCAGAACCCTGTTCTAGCTCCGCACGGCCAGATGAAACCCCGCTGGTGGCGTCCGACATTCCTTCCACAAGACTACATAAAGATGGAGGCCTAGTTGGGGATCAGTCAGTGCAGACTCTTAATCGTTCTCCTGAAACTGTTGACGCTCATATACAAAGAGTTGACTCGCATCTCAATGCGCCCTCTAGTGGAAGTGATGGAAACAAACAGGAACTGAAGCGTTCTGATCCTTCTGTCCAACCCCTGATCTCGAACCCAGATCAGTCAGGACTGCAGATGTCTCACCAGCTAAATCTCACAGGAAACCTGTTTTATGAGTCATACAAATGGGCAGATATACTAAATCCAAACACGGCTGAGAAAAATATCAGCCCTGTCGCGCAGTTTCATGTGATGAACTCAAGACCCTCACACTCCGGAAGTGATCTCCGAGCCTTTGAAGCAAACTCATCAGTTACGTGGACAGGTCTTGAGGAACTGATGAGTTTAAATAAAGATGACACCACGTTACAGGAAGTGAGATCTCTAAAAGAGACTTTAAACGTTACCATGTCTGAGAATTCGCTCACGTGTAAGAATGAAAAACCAGACATCAGCTCACCAACTAACAGTGTTCATGCGAAGGGCTTGCAGATCGATTCTGCACTTAACCCAACCCAAAACGTCTCAGTTAAAGGGCAACCTGAGGCTGTAGAGATCGCAGATCTCCTGAACAGTCATCGCCGTCCTCTAACGGTAACAATGAGCTGCATTTATTAAAATCACCATTGTTTTTAGTCTGATCTTTAATATCTAGTAAATTTTTATGTATAATTACCACAGGCTGCAATTTCAACACATTTTCCTGGAAGAGAACAGAAAGAATGGCAAATCTGGAAACCTTTTTTAAACTCCTCAGTAAAGATATGAGAGGAAGTCATACAGAAGCCATTACTGTGTTGTTTTATACCACAGCGCTCTTGATTTCTTGATTCTGATTGGTCAGAAGATCTTGGCTAAAAAGTTTTTTTTAACATATCATTCTTTCACATTAATATACAACTAAAAAGTCATTCCAGTCGATTTGGTTGTTTCGATGATGCATCACATGCACACATCCACTCAAGAACAAATTCATCCATCTGAAAAAGTAGTCCCGTCTCTGAAAGAACATGCACAGAGTTAGATATTTTTTTCGTAAAAAAAATTACCTTTTGCTGGAAGGTTTAAGTGTTTTGGGGATTTTTTAGCGCTTCATAACCCTGTAGTCTGTGGTGATCATGTATACCTGTACTAAAGATGAGGTAGGGATTAGCTTGAAAAAAATGATACCAGCTTCTGTTAGATTGCAGTACTATGAACTTTGTGTCAGATCTCTGGATGCTGTACAGTTCTATCTGTCCTGCTTTCCTCTCTGCTGCAGAAGGATGATGAGAAAGCTGAACCTGTAACAAAGATCAGAGATGATGAAGGTGATGTAGAATGAATGCATATTTCATTTTGGACTTAGATGATTTTTGTTGGCTTGGATTCAAAATCAGGAAATGCGCGTTCATGACTTTTTCAGAAAATGTATAGGTTAAAGACTTGATACAACGTGAGTCCCTACTCATATAGGGCTTATACAGTATGAGGCTTTAGATAATGGTTTTATTCCACATTATACTGTACTGTATATCAAACAGTTCATCAGTAATGTATTCATACTTGGCACAGACAATATCAATAGGTTGAGTATTGATAAAACAAAAAAAAATCCATTAATTGTTTAGGAACTCAATGGTAAAGCCACTTAGATTAAAGGAGCAATATGTCATTTTTAGAACTGTCTGGTGTCTGCGATGATGAGCCTTAACGTGTCCCCCTAACTGATCCCTGTTGAATTACTAGTAAGTTTTCTTTTAAGAAAAGGGAACGATGCTGAGTGTCTTTGGTCTGGCTAGAGGCGGAGCTAATTTCAGGGCCAGAAAATGCTCAGAAGGATCTTGAAATCCTGAAGAAAGTAGCCAGTTCAATTGCCTCACAATACTGTCATTTTAAGGTTTCTCCAAAATTAGGATTATTGTATTAATGTATTTTTAACTCTGGAAAAAGTCACAAAACCTTGAACATGTAACGCTCTTCTAGAAATCCAGATTCATTGAATATACACATTTGAAACCCCTCAAACCCTGACACACTGCATACCTTTCTCTATATATTTTAAGGATAAGATGAGGGCTGATCAGCTCTGCTTAGGTTTGGGGCGGAGCTTATTTCAGGGCCGGAAAAATGTTAACAGATTCATTGCATAAAGAAACTAACCAAGCATTTTAGTCATAACTGCAAAACTTTTATTAAGATTCATTCTAATGCCTTAAATAAAGAAAAATAAATAAATAAATAAAAAATGTGTCTATGGATTTCTAAGAAAACACTTCATCATTAACATCTTTTATAACTCAATATACAGGAAATCTGGTTGTCCTGGAATCCCTGGGAAGGTGAGAGATCGCCCAATTATGGCCCGTGGCTTAGCGTTCGATACAATGTGTTTATTTCAATATGTTAATGTGTTTGCGTTATACATATTTCCTGCAGAGACTGGCTACCTCGTGTCTCACTCTGCCGTTTATCCATCCGTGATTATCCGTCTTTTAGTCCTCCCGCTTTCCGTGTTGTGCGGAGAGGACATGGTGCTGGATTTCAGTTCAGTGCGATCCGGAAGGATGGAAAGGTAATCAGCATGCTCCCTGTCTCGGAAACAAACGTGTCCGCTGTCTGTCATGTTCTCGGAAATCATCAGCGACGAGTTACACACGATTCCCTAAAATCCAGAGGAAAGAAATAAATTTAAATCTGTTTCTACGCCATTTTAAGCTCATTTGATTCTACTAAACCACATTTGGATCCAGTAAAGCCTTTCCCACCTTTAAAAACAAAAACAAACAAGCCACAAAAAAGTGAGCATGTGTAACAGAGGAAAAAAAAACCTTTATTTATCATTAGCTAACATGGCTACATAAACACAGGACTGTGCTAACATTGCCTGCTGAGTAGTTAGCGTTACAAATATGACCTCTCCTGTAGGTTTTTAACTTAAGTACACGAATTAACAAGCTAGCTAGCGTTAGACTAACTAGCATAGGATGTAAAGCAGCAGTCAAGGTTGTTAGTCAAAATCTGGTCAACTATTGAGTATTTAAAACAGTTATATTGATGGTTTTGTTAGCAAATTTACTAAAAAACAAAAAAAACCAAAGTCTATTATTTTGTGTAATTAAAACCTGTAGTCATGTTTGTTAGCTAGCTAACAAGCGTTCGCTCTGACACGAAGATTGATGAAATAGAAACAAAGTCTGTGGGCATCAGAAAACAACCTGCATTAACTTTTATTACAGTATACTATCTTTTTTTAATATTAGCTTTTTAAATTATAATTGTACTTTATGCTTATTCATTTTCATAGCTAGCATGCTAGCTATCTAATGTAGTGTATTTCTGTCCGTGTGTCTCACTGTCTGCCTGTCTGTCTCTTTCTCTCCATGTCTCTGTCTACTATCTGTTTCGCTTTACATCTTTCGCACCTTGCTCATGTCTGTCTTTAGCTCTCTCTCTCTAGAAGTAATCTGTATTTTCTTCTAGTTTATCAAACATCATGCGTCATAATCTACCATACAGTGTTAATTTCTATTTAACATGAGTTCCTCTTCAGTCTGTTGTTCCCAGATGCCTGTCTCACCCCCTGCTGGTCAAAAAACATCACTGCGCCACCTGCAGGATCTCGGGAAGACTCTTCCAGTGCTGTGTGTGCCGACGGGCTTTCCACAGAGACTGTCACTTACCAGTAATCTCCTTAACCACGTGGGTCTTCTAAACACACACACACAATCTCTGTCCAAACATCAAGCCAGTATTTATGCAGGGAAGATTATTCGTATCCGGTCTACATCTACACACCTGCGTAAGTCTAGGCTCTTAGTAAATCCTAGGATCCCTGTTCTTGTGTGAGAGGAGTGAGACCTGAGGTGGTCTTCTGCTGTCGTAGCTCATCCACCTGAGATGCTTTTCTGTTCACTGTGGTGGTAAAGAGTGATTATTTGAGCTACTGTAGAAACAGTCTCTGAGTTCTCATCAACAAAGCGTCTCAACTCGCAGAACTGACCCGGATGTGAGTAAAAAGCCGCAGTTTCTGGAACACTCAGAGATCACAGTTTATCCTCATTCTGATATTTGATGTAAACATTAGCTGAAGCGCTTGATCGGTATCTGCATGATTTCACACATTTACTCTGCTGCCACGTGATTGGCCGACCGGATAAGTGCACGAATGTACAGGCGTTCCTAATAAAGTGGTCAGGCAATGTAAGTAGGCAATCCTTATTAAAATACATTGCAGTTACTCTAAGGATCGTGTTTGCAGGACTGATCAGTGGCAGTGCGTGCTGTGCCGAGATTTCTCTCATTCTGGAGATCGTCATGTGCATCCAGAACCCGCTGCTTCTCCGTGTCTCAGTCTGTATGAGCAGAGGGTGAGAGTCACGTCACACTCCATCTACACCTGCACGCCGACACCTCGGCTTTTACTGAAGCTCTGATTTTTCTGCCTTCTTGATGACAGAAATGTGAGTACCTCCTGCTGTCTCTCAGCTGCCATAAACACAGCTCAGCCCTCTACTGGTCAGCTATGGTAAGCACAACTCTCACACACAGAGTATCTATTTTAGAGAATAAACAACATGTGATACTCCAACATCAGTCCAAGGATTCCGTTACGCTTATAAGGAACCGTCTAGACAAAATTCTACCACATTCTGTTTATTTCCAGTTTCAAATTAAATAAATAAAAAAAAAAGAAATCCCAGATTTGTAACATGGTCTCAGATTTTTGTACAATAGTGCTTGAAAGTTTGTGAGCTCTTAGCATAAATCTGACCTAAAACATCATTAGATTTCCGCACAAGACAATGAGAACCCAATTAAACAGATGAGAGAGAGAAAATTTATACTCGGTCATTTATTTATTGAGGAAAATGAACCAGTATTACCTATCTCAGTGTGGCAAAAGTATGTGAACCTCTAGGATTCGCAGTTAATTTGAAGATGAAATTAGAGTCAGGTGTTTTCAGTCAGGTGAACAGGGATCTATCAATGTCTGATCTTCACAACACACGTTTGTCGAAGTGTATCGTGGCACAAACAAAGCCAATTTCTGAGGACCCCAGAAAAAGAGTTGTAGATGCTTTAAAGGGTTCACAAATTTTCAAGCACCACCGTATAATGTGAACACGTGGCTTTTCTTTCCGTCAGCCGTCGTCTCCTCATTACGTTGACGTGACTCTGGTTCGAGGGCGTCTGATGGGGAAGATCACACCTCCGTATCGCACGCCTGCAGAGTTCGTGTCCGATCTGTGGCTTCTCCTCAACACGCTGCTCAATTCCTCAAAGGTAAACGCGTACGGTTTGGCCTGGCCGCCTTCATCTCTCATGTCAGCGCGAGACGCAAAGCCGTTTCGTCATTTATAAATGACGGAAGGAAAAACAGGTTAAACGTGTAAACGCTCAGATTGTCACCTGTGAAGTGAAAAATGTGCAGCATATCTGTGTTATCAAAGAGGGGAAATATTATTACCATCAGAAAGAGAGCACTCTGTTTAACTTTTTTAATGAATTTACAATCCCATAATCTTGAATTTCCTGAAATCTTCATTAATGAGAAATGAATTCATAATATGTGAATTGTCTGGTTTTGGTCCTTCTGTTCCACTAGAAAGCACCACACGTGGAACATCTCCAGATGTTCTTCTCTCAGCAGCTGCGCAGTGTGTTCGGGACTGATTTACACCCGTCACTCCTCACAGACCCGCATAGAGGAGAGCGAACGGAGGAATGGAGAGAGGGAAAGCTGAAAGGCACACGAAATTAAATCTGATCTCTCTCGCTGGTATTTTGCACTTTTTTTTGCACATTTTAATTATTCTTTCCTTTTTTTCCCCATGTGGGAGCAGTGCGTCAGTGGGTTGTGCTTTGTTTTATTTCCTGAAATAAATTTTGATCGGACACTAAATCATTCTCGCACTTAAACAGCTGATTACCGCGGAGGTACTGTTAAAATAACGTTATTAAAATATAGATTACATGCTTCATTCACTGAAAGGGGAAAAATCCACCCTGAACCACTTGGGTTTTATTCTTTATAATTAACCTGATCAGTAGTGGTGTCCGTGACCTATGTTATAATGAAATTGGGTTGAGTTTAAACTTTTCAGTATGTTACATCCCTCATTTCATCGTTTGTTCAGAAAAATCACTTCCATTATTTTGGTTTTATTGTCACACCAAAGTTTAACAATGTTCCATCTGCAGCTGACTGTAAAACCTTGTTCCCCCATGGGAGAGTTCCCTGCTGCAAACCTGACCAGGATTAAACACTAACTGAAGCTCATTGAATTATCGATGTTGGGTTTTTTTTTCCTATATTAAATAGTATTTTGGTTTTTTTTACATTTCTGAATTTTTTTTTAACACATTTTTAATGTGTATTAAAGGCTTGGATGGAAAACCCAATAATGTTAGTGAGTAGAAAATCCTTTGGCTTTGTGAAAAACTATATAGGAAAACTGTCTGTGACATGAAAATATATTCCATACTGTTACTTCAAAATGATGCAATGTCTTTTATATTAGTAATATGAGTATAGTAATGTGTGTGAGAGAGTGTAAGACATTATTAGAGGTGATCTATAAATACAGGAAATCTGCATATCAAATATATTACACACTTTCTGGACACTGGGGTAATTTTAACGTGTGTGTGTGTGTGTGTGTGTGTGTGTGTGCATGGGGGTGCAGCGTTTATATCTTGGTGAGGACCAGATGTCCCCACAATGATAGGAATGTTTGACAGTTTTGACCTTGTGGAGACATCTGGCTGGTCTTTATAAGAAAAAACTAACTTTTTACAAAAACTGCAATTGTTTGTTTAAAAAGCTAAACAAGCCATAAGGTTTTATTTTGGTTGGTGTGTTGCCTGTATTGCTAATTATGTCAATGGAAGGTCCTTGAAAGGCGGACGTGTGTGTGTGTGTGTGTGTGTGTGTCTGTGTGTCTGTCAGAGAGAGAGACACTGCAGTTGTGCTCACATTACAACAGAACAAAGTATTTGTTATCTTTGTATGCGTCACTAGCACATATATTTTTCTTTCCTATGACCTTGTCTCTTTTTTTTGGCATGAAGTGTGCATGCAACTGAATCCCCCAGTCCTGCAAGTTACTTAAACCACCAGAGGGCGCAAAGTCTCTAAAAACCGTTCAACAGAGAATAGAGGTGATTTTATTTTTTTCTTCACAAATTTGCTGTGTTAAACTTTGTCTACAGCGGTTTGTCTCTCCAGCCTGATCAAGCCTGACACAAAGGGAGTGCAGTTCAGACCTGGCTCTTAGTGTACATCACAAGCACAAACTTGTCCTGAGTTCTTTGCAGCTGTGGGTCCAATGTTGCATTGCTAATTATGCACACTGCTAACGAGTTGCTAAAAGCCCTATCTCATGTGTATGCACTTTCTATTCAGTGTCTATTGTAGTTGTCTCATGCATTACAAGCTGCTCTGAATGAGCTTTCATAAGCCCCATTTCGAAAGAAAAGAGTAGAATACTTCGGTAAGTTATAGGTAAATGCACAGTGCTTTGGATAATTGCGTGCCAGTTATGTGTAGCTGTGTGTCGACGCGCTTGAACCGAATCCCTGGATTCATGAACCGATGGAAGATTCGTTCATTTAATTTTTCCAAAATGTATATGTCGATTAACTTCCACCTTATATCGTATTCCGTTTTCATCTAAAATTGGATCATATTTCAGCAATAACCAAATTAGTTCACCAAGCAACAAATTGTAAGACTAAAAGAGGTTTAAAATACGTGTGCACATTCATCATACACAGTAGGTTTATATTCAAGTACAATAAATAAATAAAAAAAAAACACAAAAAGTGCAAGTCTTATACAAGCTCAGGAAAAAAACAACATCCCACCATGTGACAAATGTATATGAGTAATCATTATCATTTTTAAGTCACACCTATATGAGAAATAAAGCTTTAGAATAAAGTGTGAAAATATTATCTAGTAAAAATGGATTTTATAAGGCAACGTTTAACAGACAAACTTACAAAACACATTGTGTGACTATTAAACCATTTTTTTGCCTGATAAGCTGGTGAATCACTGAGTTAAATGACTCGAATCGTTCAAAAGAATCGCAAACATTCAAGTCCATGTGTAAATATAACAGCCCGCGCGCGGAGTTGTGATTGGTCAGAGTGTGAGTGAGGCCACGCCCACACCCACTCAGCTTATATAAAGCAGCTCTCCACGCTACAGCACTTCACACGTTGACTGCTTGACTTGGAGCTGAGTTCACGTTACAGATGGTGGTTCAGGTGGAGCCTCGTACCCGCTACAGCAGCAAGAGGATGGACACAAATCAGACCAAAGTGGAGGCCAATATTTTACTGCTTGGAGCTGAAAATGTCGGGAAATCTGGTGAGTTGTGTTCTTTAGAAAAGCAATAATAGATACTAGGGGATTTTAACTCAATATGATATAGTATGAGTCTATTAATCTATAATGAGGAATTTATTGATCATGCACAATTGTCTTATCAAATGCATTTTGGACAGGTCTTTAAAAATGAGTTTTTTTTTTTTTTTCCTTCCTCATCTCAGCATTAATAGTACGTTTCCTGACTAGAAGATTTATTGGAGAATACGGCTCTATAGGTAAGAAGCTCAAACTCCATGTGGTACTTCTACAAATCCTTGTAAATATAATAAAGTTCATAATTAATTTTTTTTTCCAGTGTCCTTCATTAAGAAATGTTTTTCCTTCTTCCAGAATCCATATACAGTCATCACGATAAGATTGATGGCCGAGATATCTGCTTCAACATCTGGGACTCGCTTTGTCGACCGGTAAGAAAGCTCATTATGCGTGGTGTATGAGTGTATGTATGTTCCAACAGGAGTGTATGTATGTTCCAACTAACTGGGTTTGGAGGGGGGAAGAAAAAAGGCAAGCGCGTGAACCTTGCATTCTTTACTATACTGTCTTTCCCTTCTGAGACATGGCTGGTTTGGTCCATCTCAGAATTGGAGATTAATTGCAGATATTAATGCTTGATCCAGGAGCCTTAGACAGACCGGACATGGTTGTACCTAAATTCCTCTTCCTCGTGGTTAAATGTAGTACCAAATGTTAGTACGGGTGATGAATAGAATCAATTCAGACATCTAATCTTAACTAACCAAAGGGCTTTTTATTTAAGAGTGTAATGCCACCATGCCCTTTGAGGTTTATCATCTGTACGTATGTTCTATATTTTAATCTTTTCAGTAAAAAAAAAAAAAAAAAATTGGTTGGATTATAAACCAGCACTCTGAATATTTTTTGTTTTTTTTTTGTTTTTTTTTAAATTTGACATTTGATTTTCAAGACCGAAGTTAGTAAAATGGCAAATCAGACCTGTGCTGAAGAGAGAATTCCTAAAACCACACCTGTTTGGAATGGTGGACTTTATTGACTTTTAATCTAAGGTATATTTATAAAAAAAAAAAAAATTAAAAAAAACCACCAGTTGAATATGAGCATAACTATCTAAGGATTAAGGTACTAATTTGGTTTGGACATCAGAATACAACAGTGACCTGTTTGACAGGCTGGATTTGAAAAGTGGTGTAAAGTCAGCCCTGACAAAACAGTGTGATGTCACAAATCGTAAAGCAGCAGCATCAAATTTCAAAATCTTTCTCCTATCTTTGGCAGAATGGTGAAGACGTGGGCCACATCAGCGACAGGCAGCTGCAATGGTCCGATGGCTTCATCCTGGTCTACAGCATCTGTGACCGTGCGAGCTTCAACGTGGTGCGACAGCAGGTCCAACACATCCGGCAAGCGCAGCAGAAACTCTCCAGCTCAGCCCCGCTCATCATCGTGGGGAATAAACGGGACCTGCAGCACCGGCGTGCCGTGTCCAGTGAGGAAGGACGTCTCCTGGCGCTCTCTGCCGACTGCGGCTTCTTCGAGATCTCTGCGGCTGAAGCGTACCACGGCGTGCTCATGGTGTTCCATGAACTGCTCGACCTGATCCGTGAGGCCAGGGCGCTCAAAAAGGGCACGGCCGGCTTCAGGGGCATCGTTAGGAGTATGTCCGCTGTTTTCGGAAGGAAGAGGACCGAATAGACGGAACTCTTTCTCGAAAAGGAATGAATATTGCGTCCACATTGGACTACGATTACTATTATTTGGATTTGAATGCTCTGTGAATGTTCGAATTCCGAGACTCTTGTGGGGTCTTAAAGATGTCATAAGGACAATTTTCTTACACCACAGCGCTTTTGAATTCTCAGATCTGATTGGGCAGAAGATATTAATTCGTTCCTCAACGTTAGATATAACTGAGCTGAAAAAAACATGAAGTGATTAATAAATGAAAAAATTGTGATTTTGTTGGCAAATTGCTATGGCATAAGAAGAATAAACCACTTTGGGACATGGTGCTATAGCAAAAGGGTCATTTGGTCAGCATTTCCTGTAACACACATCCAAGTGTTAATTCCTTACACAGTGTAGAAGAGCCCTTTTAACCTTACAATCTAGTTGGAGACATCGTCATTAGAAGGCTATTTCTATGCAAATCTGACCTCTATTTGTACGTCTCTTCACTGCACAATGAGCTTTATCTAGGAACAAAATGAGTCCGATGTTAAACCGTCTGGCTGACAATCCTCTCTGCTATCACTAGATATATTAAAGATGAAGCAAACACCACAATTACAATTTATTTTCTTGGACTACACTGAAGTGTGTTGTAATCTGAATCATAATCTGCCCACACAGACACGTCATTATTAGCTCCGGCATCGCCTGGAGTCAGATGGACTCTGATGAACCATTGCACTCGTTTCACACTGAACGGCGAAGTGTTGCGTTACTTTATTACACCCTGATGGTTTGTAACGTCCTTAAAGGAATGTTATTTTATTTATTTTTTTAAAAGCTACAAATGAACCTGGCTCAAATCTGTTTCCTTTAAAGCTGCTAGAGGCAGAGTGTTGTATGTATATACTGTTTAATAGTACAGAAAAGTGTTATGGTAATAATTCTTTTTATAATAAAACATGAATTGAAGTTATTTGTTTGGTTTTTGTTTTTTGTTTTTTTTTTTCCTCACAAATAATCCAGACACTTGTGCAAGAAACTACATTAACACAGAATATAATAAAACAATATTATTAAGGCTATTTGAAAAGGTTTTTAAACTTTATTTTATAACTTTTCAGGGCAAGTAATTTAAAAAAAAAAAAGTATTACAAAAAAAGTAAACAGAATTTTTTTTTTCCCCCTAATAAACCACAGACATTGTTACTGCAAGTAAAATATACAGAAAAAAACATACGACCCAACTGTGTCTTTCAAACGTCCAAGACAAACTACAGGTGACGTTAGTCATATGAGCAATCAGGAGGGCAAGGGTCACACGGCGTGTGACACCACCACCACCATGCTTCACTGTGGGGAATGTGTTCACTGGGAGATGAGCAGTGTTGCGTTTTCCTCCAAGCGTAGCACTTCTGTTCTCCTAAGTCACAAAGTTTAATTTTGGTGTCACGAAACCAGATAAGTTCTTTCTATATACAGTATTTTCTGAGACGCTTCACTATTTCACATGACAGTTTTTTAGCCATGGCTCATGGTCATTTTTGTCACTGTTTTAGCCCTGAGAGATGGAAATATCAAAAACTACACTAAATGAGAAACAAATTTATTATAAAATGACACCGAAGTAACAAAGATGGTTCAGAGTGATGTTTATGTGACAAATAAAGGCTTATTTTTCTAGAATAGGTTTGCAGTATGGATGAAAGATTACTGATGAAGTGGTAAAAGTGACATATTTTCTAAAATTTGTACTTTCTCAATCATTGTAGAAGAGCAACACACTACTGGTATGAAAAATAATCATCATCTGCAGGTGTGATGAAGTTACCCCCGTTACCACGCTAAAGTTCATTATTTTCCCATAACAGCATTTCTCAAAGTGTTTTATTCCTCTCGTACCAAAGCAAATTAAAAGTATTTTTAAACAATTTCTCTAGCAGCATGTGCTCATGCAACATGAACGCATGCAGTGTTTCAGCAGGAATATTCCAGAAGTCCCATATTTGGGTTTGTCTGCATAAATAAGTCGTTAATTAAAACAAATGCCCTCACTTCAAATCACCAAGCAAGAGCAAAACCTTACATTACACCCACACACAGCGTGTGAGAGAAAGAGCAGGGTCCTCTGTGTAGAACCCTCCACTGTGTGGGCATTCAGAGTGGAAACGGTTGGCATGGCGATGGCCACGGTAACCCTCGTCGCTGGATGCCATTCGTCATCTTCTGACATCACGGGAGCCCACATCCAAACACAAACCTCAAGGACATGCATCCAGATGCCAGCCCCAGTCCTCCTACATGTGTTTTAGACACACACACACACACACACACAATGGGTCCATAGAGACTTGACGCTTCACATCTTCTGACCATGGAGGCAGAAGCAGCGACGCAAAGATAGAGATAAACGATGAATATGAGACTTTTGTTACGTGTGTGTGTGTGTGTTAATTTAACAGGAGATGGTTTTAACCGGGCAATGTGTATAAATCATGTTGCCTTCGTCATGGTAAAGAATTTTTTGTGATACACATGTATCAAGATACTCAGGTTTGCTAACAAAGTGCTTGAAAAATGGTCATCATGTAAAATGAAAATTATGATTTAAAAAAGTGACCAGTAAAAATGAAAGCAAGTTATATACTAATTGATCTAACGTAGATCTCCAATATTTTGTGATATTTTCATGTAATTCACCACAGCACTGACACTGTACATCAGGATCGTCTATACGACAGCGCTGCGGGATTCTCCGTCCCTGATTGGTCAGAAGATGTTGATTCATTTTCTGTAACAGCAGCTCTGACAGCAGTGCAGCTACAACATCACAGGTTTATAGGGATTAATGCACTGGTTCTAATACGTTACCGTTTCTATAGTAACAGCTTTTTGTACAGCTCCACCTAAACTGTGGAAAAAACACAAAGTAAGGAGATGTTTATCTGGCATTTAAGGAAGGAGTCTCCAGTGTCAGTGCTTTGTAACAGTCTGTTAACTTAAAAGCAAGAGTGCTGGTAATGCTGCATCACTAGTTGGGTTTATTAAATACAATGCTATCAGTATTTAAAGTAGCAAAATTGCTCCACTGACATAAAAGTCGGTGGTTGGAAAAACCCCAAAGGCTGCAGCTGAAGCTGACATCTAAAGAGTAGCGCAGACCCCGCAAATTAGTCCTGAATAATCCAATCAGCGAACAGAAGGATGTTCCAGAAAGCCAGAGCGACTGCACCCTGTGTACCTGTGTGAACTCACACGTACATGTACAGTGCTGAGAGCTGCTGAATGTCAAGACCACTTCAGTCGCTGCACTTCATTATGAAGAGCAGAAGCTCCGCTGAAGCCTTCCATTCACCTCAGTTAACACACAAACAAACCTCAGTGGACACCAGGAATACTTAAAAAACATCAAACACCTTGCTATCTTGTCTGATGTGAAGAAGTTTCCCATGTAGATAAAGAGAAGAAGTGATAAAGTACATTTAGATAGTAAAGACATGACGAGGTAGTGAGTGTGAACTAAAACTGCACCGTCTACACACACGTCTACATTTTTATCTTGGTTTATTAGCACGGTTTTGTAACAGACATTTTGTCCACCGTGTTTTAGGAAACAGCACGCTTTGTGTTTTTTTTCACAGATGAGCTCCGTGGCTGCACTGATATGCAAATTTTTAGTCAAGGCAGAATTTTTTGGGGTCTGTGTGCTAAGCTAGCTGGCTAATTTGCCTAATGTTTTTGCTAAACAAAATCCAAGATTGGTTGAGATGATTACTGAGAATTGTATGAGATAATGAAATCCAGACTTGTGATAAACGCGAGCTGGTTTGCTATCAGTTAACTAGCCGACTAGTTTTGTGCTAATGCTACCTACAGTACAGTTCTAAAAGCACCAACAAGCTGGGCCTTATTTATCTGGAAATTGTTCTCGGACAAGTTTCATTTGATATAAACAACTTGAAACAAAATATCCAAACCAGAAAACATTCAATGAGGAAAGTAATGGCACCCTTTGGCAGGAGGAAAAGAAACTGATACACATATCATGTTGCAACACCAAAAATCCCCAGATTTTCAACAAATGTCTTCTTTTTGGACTCACTCAGGTTCATATTTACCCTGGAAAGAGGTGGGGTTCAAAATGCCACAAGCATATGCTCCCTAATATGCATACCATGCATATTCATCAACCCTCATGTAAAGCTGTAGAGATGTTTCTGTGATATGTTTAGTATCTCTAAGCATTGAAAATTATCATTCAACATGAATTATTTATAATAATTGAAGGGTTACTAGATAGGTTATGGAAATCATTCTGTAGTTAGGACAGGTGAGGTGAATACAATCTTAAACACACACACACACACGTATGAATTAGGAGAAATGAGGCCTTATTGTACAGATAGGAAGGTGGAAATTGGATTAAAGGAGCAGATCTAATCAGAGCTCAGGAGAAGGCTGAGAGAGAACAGAGAAACGTCTTGACCTGCCGTCACCTTATAGCAAACCGTTCGACACTCACCTCTCATCACACCATTTCTCAGTGACAGAGCAGAGATGAAATTTCCATCATCATTCCAACATCATTCCACCATTATACACTTCCTCCTGATTATCTGGATTTAAAGTCAGTCAGTCATAATGCTTGTTTTACATTAACTGTAAATATGCTGTAAATATATATTACATTTAAATTTACATTTATGGCATTTTTTCCATAAAAAAATTTCCATGGCAGACTTTCTTCTTACAACTGGGACTTCAAATTAGATATACAGTGATCCTGAATATGGATTCCTTTCTTTTCATTAACGATGACTAAAGATGGACATAATCAAGACTGAGCTACATAAATTTGCATGAAAAGAAGAAAATTATCAGTCGAATCACACACATACACAGCACATGCAAAAAATATAATGGATTTAATTGAAATCCTGGTGATCCTGGTAATTAATATCAGATTTGCACATCCCTTTATAAGATGAAATTTTTATGGACATGAACAGAGGGTTTTTTTTTTGGGTTGTTTGTTTGTTTGTTTGTTTTGAAATCACACATATTACACAGATGATGTTAAGGTCATTTCAAGTAAATTTAATAAAATGAAAATAAAAAAATGTTTACAAGTTTGAGCCTAAAGGTTCGTGGTGTCGGCATTTCCCTCAAACGGTTTGGAGTCTTCATGTCCATCAGTACTGTTTATACCAAACACCAAAATGTCACATTTTTATTAATTTTATAAAGCTTGTGGAAAAAACCACAAGTAATATTCTGTGTAATATCTCAGTAAAGAGGAGGTGGTAAGAAGAGGCGTGTGTGTACATTTAAAGAAATTAAATCAGTCCAGCAACACACACACACACACATTCAGATCCATATGCAAACACTCTGCAAGCATTACCTGAAGCAAAATTAAATTTTGATAACTTTTTTATTTGAACACTGTTTATTAGTCTTATTTGCATGTGTGTGTGTGTGTGTATGTGCAAGTGTTTCTGCTCACCATGGCTGTAAAGAGTGGTGTATTTGAGTTACCATAGACCTTCAGTCTCAACAGAAGTAATAGCCAATGATAGCTAACTAGCTCAGTAATGTAACTGAACACCATGCTTGCTAGCTAAGCTATGTGGCATTTTTACATGATATATTTACGAGGTTGCTAGCTGGCATTCGTTAATAGGAATAGCTGGGTTTTCTAATCTGATTTACTGCCACCAGCCCCCTGTGTAATGCCGATGGATGTACTATTTATTGACTGACTGATTGACTGTTTGATTGATTGACAGAGGTACTAGTCTAGTACACTACATGGAAGTTGTCATACCTGCATGCTATGCTGTATACTAACATGGGGAGTAGTGTGCAGTACACCGTGTACACTGGTCCAGTATGCAGTGTGTAATACACCAGTACAGAGTTTTGAACACAGCCTGTGAATGCCTTGTAAAAAGCAGCTGAAAGAGCACTGGGTACAGATCTTTCGGCTCCATCGTATTACTGCGCCTCCTAAAAGCCAACATACAGGAAAATGATTTTTATAGACCACTCACTGTTTGCATTTTGTAAATAAAACAATAAAAGTAACTCCTGTAAACTGTTCCTGATTATTACTGTCCTATCTCGAGTTTCCAAAACATTAAAAGTGTCTGTAGGTGCATGGGTTTGGGAGTTCAGTGTAAATAATATGTAAAGCTGAAGGTGAATGTGTTGAGGTTGGGTCAGTTTCAGTGTGTACACAACCCCATGGAGTGTGTTTAATCATCAAACATAATAGTAAACTCTCAAGAATGCAAGTTGTACCACTGGAGCTAACTACACCAACAGAAACGGCTGTTTAAGCTCAAAACACAGGTTTTTATTTATATATATATATGCTGTATTTTTTCCTCCACAAATTAAAATGTGAATTCTTAAAATCGAACGTTTGGCTTAATATTTTGTGCTTACGCATTCTGTATGATTTTTTTTTCTCTTTCACTGGATCTAAATTAGGTAATAATGACTATGATATATATTTAATTCTGACTGCTGTACATGCACTCACACTTTACCGTGCTACTTATAAGATGAGAATAGTTGCGTTTTTATTGAGGGCTTTTCTTCAGAAACAAAACAATAAGCCACTAATTGTCCAATAAAGCCACACGAAATACAGACCTTAATCTACTTCATTCAAATCACATATGTTCTTTTCAACCCTTAATACGAGGAAATTCAATTTCATCTTGCTATTTATATTTACTAGAAATGATAACCATGGCAACCAATCAGCATCTTCAAGCAGGAGATTCTTTTTTTTTGGTAGCAGAGGAAATATTCGCACTGCCATTACATAAGAATATTAAGAAGGAATACATTTGAGGGGGAAAAAATGGCATCATTAACATAAATACACTTCGACACGTTGCATCAACCTGTGGATGTCCTGAGGGTTTGTGCGAGTTTATTCAGATGAAACAAATCTATCTAAGAAAGCTGTTCAGTCACACAACTTTTTTCCTTTTTACAGGTTTTTCCGTCACCATATACAGTTAATGAATAACAGCTTGTTAGTTTTTATGACAAATGAATAGAATCAAACAGATACTGTGTTAGCAAACAGTAGATGCTAATATGGTGTAAATTTTAAATGTAAACACACTTGGGCCAAAATAAGAAATTAAGCCACTAGAGCTTATTAGACATTTTGTAAGATTCCCCTTTGCTAAAAAAAGCTGAGTCGTCATTATGATTCCTGTACACATTCATAATAATCGCATAATATATTACCTGGGCAAAAACACACTGATACAAAAGTGTGAACATTTTAAAACTAGCAGTGACGCACTGAATTTCAATGAGGTGTGGATTTGCAGACGCAGAGTGTGAGTGAGTGCTAGCAAAGCAAAGCTGGCTGAGCTAGCAATCATTTTAGCACGAAGACATATTTAGTGATCAAAATGGGCAAGATGTGTTGTTTTTATTAAATACGTACATGCATTTGTGAGTAAATAGCTGGTTGGATAAAAATTCTACGTCTATCTATGTAGTTTATGACGCCGTGTCACACTAGCCAGGTTCTAGCGACCAACGTGGGGCATTCAGAGTGATATCAGGTGAAAAATCTCTGCTATTTTGAACACAGAGTGTTAACGAAAAAAAGAGAAAATTGTGTGTTACATAGGTTACATAACATTAAACTAACATTAATGCTAATAATGACGCCAGCACCAAATGCTATACAACAACAAAGATGGCAGTTTTCTTTCTCTAGACCATAAGAGGCTTTTTTTCACATTTGGAAACAGTAGTCTTTAGTGAAACAACACTGCTGTCTGTGTGATTTGACCCTGTTTGTTGCCTGAATTTAAGGTCTGGCTAGCACTCAGACTAGCCTGTAGTTTGTATTACCTATATTATTAGCTGTTAAAGAGTGAGAAGTCAGAGGTCAATGCCTGTCAAATTGAGCACAGGATGCCTCGCACGTGGATGTAATCAGTGTGATGCTGATAAGCAGTGCAGGTGCAGCGCCACTGAGAGGACTCCTCTGTGGATGAAGCCTTGTCCTGGATAGCATCATGGGTGAAATATGCCTGGAATGTTGCACAGTAAGGGACTGGAATGTCAGGAATGCCCATCTTTCACTCTCTCTTTAATTTATTTACATCCTACTGGTTATGCGTCTCTGTGACGTGGCCTGGCTGAGTGCTCATTAACATTATTGTTTGGTTAATGTTCACTCCTCTAGCTCTGCAGGGGGCTTTCAGGAGGTTCGGCCTTGCACTAGACTTTGCTCTCACTGTGTACTTGTAATATACACTTCCTTTACACATCACTTGGAGGTCTGTTCAGGTTGATCATTAATCTCGAAGTGAAAAAAGATCCCCTGCATCGCTAGCATGGAGCCGAAATCTAGCCAGGACGTGACTGCAAGCTGCCTTGGGTGCCATCTAGAGGGGACGCCATTTTGCTGAGCTTTCAATTCAGCCTTTGAAGGTTGTCTAATGCACAAATAAGATTAGTCAGGTGATTGTGTTTAGCAAATCTGTTTAATGTTTCTGTTCAGGAAACTGATACAGATAATGTGCATAAGATATTTTTAAAAACTCCTCTATCATATAATGTAACCCCTTTTTCACGGGTGCTAGTCACCCGGCACAATAGTGACCACTTAGAGGTACACTCGACAACACTAA
>JAQMYM010000021.1:2436168-2447210 GCA_030014255.1 Parauchenoglanis ngamensis
AACACACACACACACACACACACACACACACACACACACACACACACAGAGAGAGAGAGAGAGAGAGAGAGAGAGATGGAGAGAATGAGAGAGGGTATCAGTAGGTACTCACCACTTTTACCCACTCCTCCCTCGCCCAGCATTACCAGCTTATACTCGCGGGAAAGACCGCCAGCCCCCCGCGAAGACTCCATCCACACAGCTGCAACACACACACACACACACACACACACACACATTACACTTGGTGACGTCTTTTTCTCTAACAGATTTTCACATGCGACAGGATCAATAACTAAAATAAGTTTTGATTTGTGTACCAAAGTGTCCAACAGTGTGTGTGTGTGTGTGTGTGTGTGTGTGTGTGTGTGAGAAAAAGGGCAAAAGATGACATTTTACTGTTCAGTATTATGTATGATGACTTGGAGGTGGGTAGATCTCATTGCATTTTGATGAAATATTACAGAAAAGCATGAGTTTTGTGTCTTTTAAGTGGCACAATATAACTATGGATATGAACTACCAGGGCAAAAAAAAGGTCACTTTTGAGTCTGAAGTGAGATTGAAGTGAAGTGAAATTCCCAATGAGAATATAGATAATACAGATGTTGCAGACATTAATTGACAACTTCTGTCTTATATTCTACATGTACATTAGTACTGCTTCCTGTTAGTAATCTCAGCATGTTCTTAAAAACATATTACATCCACCTTAATAAGCAGTAACATCAACAATCATCACAGAACAGAAGGCGAACTCCAAAACAAGCAACAACTGAAAAAAATGTAACAAGGTAAAGTTATCTAGTTCAATAAAGTCAAATTCATTCATATTACTTAACTGATTAATGCTAGCTAACAAACTAAACTGACATTCTGTACATTTTTGTTACACCAAGAGTGTTATTGTTTTACTATTATTTTGTAAAAACCAAGACACAAAATAAAACCACTGCTAGCCGATTTGATTATGGTTATGTGGTTTATTTTTGTTAGCAAACTAGACAGATTTTAGATGGATATTGGGTGTGTTGAGATTCGTTGACATTTTAACAGAAGGCGGTTCATAATGAAACTGTGCAGTGTTGTGAACCAAAGTGACTTCAGCCTAGTTTAAATGTATGTAGTTACAGAATCACGACAGAAAAGCAGGTTAATCTTTTGTGAATCCCGACGATACCACTGTTATCTCTGGCTGGGAGCCAAAACACAGCCGGTACGATCTTGTCTGCCAATCATAGCAAGACTAGCATGGGGAAGCTCGTGTATGTGGAAGAGGACGGTTAGCGCTTTCCTCCAACTGTTTTTTTTTTATTTGTTATTAATTCCTTATGTGGAAATTAAAGTGTTAGATATGATGACAATATGATAGTAGGAATAGCGAGGTAGAAAAATAAATAAGACAACAGTAGTGTCTTAGTATGAATAATAGCATCATGTTACACTATATGGCCAAAAGTATGTGGACACACAATTGACTAGAATGACTTTATATGCCGTGGCATTACAGTTTTCCTTCACTGGAACTAAGAGACCCAAACCTGTTCCAGCATGACAATGCCCCTGTGTACAAAGCAGCTGCATGAAGACATGGTGTGTTAATGTCGGAGTGGAAGAACTCGAGTGTCCTGAACAGACCCCTGACCTCAACACCATTGGGTCTCCTCACCAAACATCAGCGTCTGACTTCACTGACGCTCTTGTAGCTGAATGAACACAAATCCCAACAACCGTGCAAAAGCAAAGAAGGGTGTGATGGTCAGACGTCCACAAACTTTCAGCCCTATGTTGTATATGTGTATACAAGAAAAGTAGCATCATGATTAGAGAAGTACGAGTTACATGCAAGTCGACAACATGTCCTTGTATAGTTTGCATCGTGTGTGAAACATGTGTCGTCGACCCCAACAACCAAATTTGGCACAGAAGAGGAAGTGAGTCATTTGGTTAAACTATTCATGTGACTATGTGATGCACACAACATTAACCACTGTGACCACTTTGCTTAAAGTCGGCCTGATATTATTATTTAAATGTTGTAAGAATTGACAAAAATATATACATACATATTCCCCACCTCTCTGAAAGGTAATGACAACACAATAAACCTAGTATTTGAGAAGACATTACTGATTTTTGCTGAACATTAAACGAGCTTGAACATTAGACTTGGATAGTGATGTGCTTCAGTAGTTTCCACTTGTGCTTTTGTTTTTTATTACAAGTTATAACCATTTAACCATTATTTATCACTTTCACACGAATCCTAGCATCCTGAACTCCTGTTTAAAGCCTATAAGAGACTTTTTAACTGTGATGGTTATTAACTACAGGTTTAACATGTTCATGTAGGCAACTTTAAATCCTCTAAAAATGCCGCTGACCACAAGAAAAGTTGGGAAGGAGCGAGGAAAATGCAGCGAGAGTTCGCTCACTTCCACGCCGCTGGAACGCTTCCGTGTTCGGTCTCAGGCGTCAGGAAAGCTCGGGGATCCGTGATGAATTGTAGGCCGCGGACATTAGTAGCCCCTTAGCTTATCCCTGTTATTATAACATGGTTCATTTGGCTATGTGAAGATATAACTAGCTTCGGGTTTAGATATACGACTTTGAATCACTTCAGTATGCTTGTCGAATAACTTTTTTTGTTTTAATAAAACGTATGCTATTGTGCATGAATGGGTTAAATTTAATAATAAACGATGTGACTTTTGATAAGACAAAGCAGCATACAATGACCACGGCGTTGACCGCTGCGGAAAATCTAATAACTGCATGCTTTAGTAACAAATTAAAGCTGTTATGTCTGTTTGTTTTTCCCCCAAATGCTCGGGATGTTTGCAGATTCAGTAAATTACTCGTTTGCAGATTGAGTAAGTTGTCCGCGTTTTTTAACTTAAGGAAGAACTTGAATACCGCTGAAGTTTAAGTTTAAACAACAACCAACCCTCTCAAGCTCAGACTCAAACAAAATAATAAACTCGTTTCATCGCCTGCTTTTATAATCCTGCTTTTAAAAACACAAATCATGTCATGTAGGCAAAAAAAATAAACACGCAAACAAACAAAAAAAAACTTTTTGCACACACCAGCGACTCAGTTTCATGGGTATGAATAATAAAAATATATATATTTAATGAATAAAAAATAAACAGAACCATCGCTCACCTTTTGTCACAGTATTTCTGTCGTCATTGTTAATTTTGTATCAATACATGTGATCATTTTTGATCAAAGTGGATAAGTGGCAAAATACTGACTAAGTGTAAACACACACACACACACGTTGACGCGGTCAGCCCTGCCGCTGGGTCCTAAAGCCCGAATATTTTGGCTTGGGCTTTCGGTAATAATTCGATCAATGCGTTTACATGTGAATAATCTGATAACGGGACAAGGTAACATCATTTATTCTTTAAAATGTTGGTCTAAGTAAGCTATTGTTTTCCTTTTTCCTTTTTATATCAAGCACCTTGTAAGTTAAAGGTGTACTATGTAGGATTTTGGGGATATCAGCAGAAATGGAGTATATACTCCATAAACATATGGAATTCATAAGCATGTTTTCATTAGTTTATTATTACCTGTAATTAAGAATCATTTTGGTTTTGTAAGCTTAGAATGAGCCCTTTATATCTACATAGGGAGCAGGTCCCCCTGTATGTTGCGCCGCTACGGTAGCCCAGAACGGACAAACCTCTAGGGAGCGCCTTCTGCGGTTCGCATTTTTACAAGTGGCAGTGTGTATCCAGAAGAAAGCATCAGAAGGAAGGAAGACAAGGAAGAAGAAAGAACAGGAATCAGTGTTTGCTGGTGCTGAATAACAAGTATGAGAAACCCAAATTTTGAAAAATGGAAGATCATTCTTATTATTTAGCAAAGAAAAAGCAAGAGCGGGTGAATGTAAGTACTTGGAAGTATGCTACAGGCACCTGATGGCCACCGTACACTCTAATACATGCTTGGAAAGGGAGGGGTAAGAGAGGGGCATTCAGGGGGCTGAATCCTACATAGTGGACCTTTAAATGATTTCATACTACAGCGTAGTTGCTCCAGTCTGATTGGTCAGAAGGCGTGCATTATTTTCTTTTAACAGCACGGCTCAAAAAAGTAGCTCATGCATAATAGGTAAACATCCGTAATAGGTAAACACACTAGTATGCTATTGCACGCTAACACACTATTGTTTCTATAGCAAGACGTCATACATGAGGGCTTGTACAACAAACAGTGCACATAATCATAATCTAACGTGCTGGTGTTTAACAAATTAAAATTTATATTTGTTGATGTGGTGACATTTCTAGAAAACATTTATTTAATATTTATGGAAGGAATCTCAGTTGTAGGTGTTTTGTAACAGTCAAAGTTTCCTAGCTCAGTAAAGTCTTCAGGGCAGATGAGTGTATGCTTTCCAGCTGTTTTGGGGGGGGGGTTTGAGAGAGAGAGAGAGAGAGAGAGAGAGAGAGAGAGAGAGAGAGAGATCCAATCAAGCAAGCAAGAGAAAGAGAGGAAACAAATAGGGCCTGGTGAGGGATCACTGTTTATCGCAGCTATAATACAAGTGAAAACAGGATTAACTTTGTCTCTGGGACATTCAACAACATAAAATTGAACTAAAATATAAATATAAAATATATAAAAATAAACTGTTAAAATGCTTAGCATGTTATACATTAATACATTAAACATTTCGGATGAGCATAGGTGCTAAACAAATCTGACTTCATGCCTATCACGCTTTACCTGCAGAAATGGAAAAAGGCCCAGGTGTAGTGGATCAGTTTCGATTTTATTTGCATGTTCATTGTGTTAACCAGTTCACCATACAGTACACATCAGCATTAGTGTAACAGGTTTAGCATAGATTTATTACAGCGTTATGCACATCAGGTGTCATCAGAAGCGTTTTTATCTCCACATAAAACTTTGCATCTTTGAATTGGGATGAAATTTTGCTTCACATCTCAATTTATTGTACAACACACGACAGCAAAGACCTGCGAGGTTGGAGTTTGGAGAGGAGAGGACAGAAAGGGGCAGGGCAAATCCCAAATATAAAAGAACAAAAAAAATAAATAAATAAAGGCAGAAAGTGCTACTGCCGGATAGTGCATTAAGACAAACGATACTTTACAACCGCTCATATTTATTTATACACATATAAACAAGCTTTGTATGCCAAAGACTCAAGAATGCACAAGGCAAAAATATATAAACCATATAATGTTTAATTTGCGTTATTTTCTTTTTTTATTTGGGCTGCTTTGTGCACTGAATGGAAAAGAGAAAATAAAAATTCATTTGTTTGTTTGATCAAAACCTCGGTATTATTTTATACTACTGTACACCCACCTACACTAAAGCAGAGATGTGATAGAGGAGCATGTCATATTACAGCATATACTATATTACTATTTACGATGTTTAAGGTTTTACTTTCCCTGTTGTTCCTTTCCTGCATGCACTGCGCAGAATTAAGTATATCATATACACGTGTGTAAGAAAATGCTAAATGTTGTAGCAGTAGTAGTGCATCAAGGGTCCTGTACTTGAGCTATAATTTTGAAAACATTTCTTAATCTTATTCTGATGTATCGATGTCCCATGGAAGGCAACTCACTAATACGAAGAATCTGAAATTATCTGGATGGCTGAAACCCTTTATAGCCTTAAAAGAGAAATGATATTATTCTTCTTCAGTAATGATGCTGGAAAGACATGTCAAAACATGAGTAAGAGAAAGTCTTTAAAGGTGCACTTTGCAATTTTTAATCATCCTTCTAATCCTGTAATAATAATGTCATTTCAAGGATACTGTAAAAAAATGCAACAGAACCTTATATTAGATATTACTAGCTTCTTTATTTTAGCATTGTGCATTAAGATTTTACAGCCCTGAAATAAGCTCCGCCCCCCAGAACTGATTCTGAGTAATAACGCTGAGCCAGGATGTTGGGAGTTTTCAGACAGCACTGATTTCTCTGTGGTGCTCCTCGCCGGCATCATAGATACTGTTTCACTGGCTGAAATCAACCACATAATTAACTACGCTGCTTGTATAAAGCTTATGTGTGTCACGAACAACACCTCTCAGCGCACGTCACGTTTCCCAGCGTGGCAAGCACTGTATGCCTGATGTATGTTCTCAGCTTTCCACGTTTCGTTTTGATTTTCACCTCTGATGGTTTTTTGTTAGTTTATCTGTTTCAGTCTTTTATCTGTTTCCCCTCTGTCTTCTTATCAGTTCAACACCCTATGAATATATTTATGGTTTATGTTCTTGGTCACTGTCTGTTGTTGTTTTTTACGAACACAGTTGTGTGTTTCTCTAGTCGTCCAGATTTTTGTTACAATCACGTTTTCTTTTATTAAAACATCCGAACACTTGTATTTCTTTGTTTCAAACCGTCACAACATGGTATCACTTGGTTGTTGGTTGATTTAAAAAAATCTACATTGCCTTAGTTTACTATTACGGACAAATTGAAGGACTGAGTGTTACCGAGAGGTCATGAATTATTGAATTATAGCACCATAACGAATTCGGACAACCGTAAAATTCTTGAGGTGCCAATCATTTTGGAGCTTTTTCCCCTTCTGGAAAATTGCGCTACTTGAGAAAACACTTTGTGTTAAAACATATTGTCACTTACTCATTTTATAGTCACGGTCGCTTATTTTTCAAGGGTGCCAGTACTTCTGGAGCCGAGTGGTTTAATCACAGGTCAATGATTTGGCTTAAGAGCTAATTAGCTAGTCATGATTTCTCTCAGCCGGTTTCCAAAAGGTCACTTGTCAGGCTCGGTGTGATTCCGGCTGCATGTGGATGGTGGAGTAACAGAGCGAGAAATGAAATCACAGCTGAAGACGTATGAAGGCGTCGACTGAAAGTAACGTGATTAACATGAACACGCATTTAATTAATGAGTGCGGATATGCGCCCCCTCCTGCTTCTCTACATTGCTTGTCCCCCCGCACACACACACGCACACACACTCAGAGGTCTGACTATTACTGGGCCCAGCTGTTTAAGTCTCTGTGTAGGAGACGGTGTGTTTCATCACCATCATCGCTGTTAAATTCAGCGTGTCTGAGACACTCCTAAGAGACCATGACTAGCAGAACAAATACAGTCAATGGACAAATTTAGAGAAGGTTATGTGAAAATCAGTGTGTGTGTGTGGGACAGTCGGTCATATCTGTAAAGGTTTTCAGTCATCCAGATTGGAGTGGGTGCTATGGAAATAATATAATAATGTAATATTTTAAGATTTCTTTTCCCGTTTATCTAATTGAGCCTCCTGTCAAATGACCTGAAAAGACAAAAGCTGAGGGCTGATTTATACTTCACTAGGGGAAAAAAAAGGGTCACACTTTACTGTAGCAAAGACGGATGGTGGGAACAGAAGTAAAGTTCAAATGCTCGTGTTAAAGAGGAGTTCAGCTGTTCACCTTGTGCAGTAATAAAAAGATCAAAAAGTGTGTAACATGGTGAAAAGAGATGTCTGTTTAACGTTTTCGTTTTCAATCTCAGAGGTTTTCCCACCACAGGCAAGTCTTTGGGACTTTATGCCTTGCGGTTTGTCTGTAACATCACAAGCTGCGTTTTTCCGTCCGGTGAAGGGACAAACGGTTTATAGCTACTAAACATAAAAAACTATATATATATATATAACGGTATAAGAGGAATAAAACACTCCAGGAAAATAATCAACTTCAGGGTGGAAATGCACCACGAATCCTTGATTATTTGGGTGTGAACATAGATATATTTAAAGACAAATATAAATCAGCCCTGATCAAACGTCCTCACAGACATTTAAAGTCAGCGCCCAGGAGAGCTGAACCTGCTATTCGGAACACGCGCTATCGGACACATATCGGATTGGCTAGCGCCGTTTTGATTGACAGGAGAGACAGAGAGCGAGAGAGCGAGCAAGAAAGCAACATCTATCATCTATTTATAATCCTGTCCTAAAGTTCACCATATAAATTACACCATTTCAAACGCCTGTTTACGTATATAAGTGCCGGAAAAAATTTTCCACCAATCAATGCGCTGGATGAGCGTACAAGCGTTAAATGAACATTATATTCTGTATCTCTTTCACATGGGACATAAATTTCATCACAGCTATTTGGTTCTCTCGATATATATTTTTTTTTCTTTTCTACAATTACAAAACAATATCATAAAGTGCAAGGATCTGCATATTTCTCACTCTTTTTTTTTTCTTTTTCATCCAGGAAGGGTATGACGTTACGGCGTCATGTGCATTAAAAGCTCATCGTTCGGGTTTAAGGGTGACTCTATAGAGATATTTAGCGTCTGGAAGATAAAAATGAAAGCAGTAGGTTACAGAAACGTGAGCCTCTTATGATACACTATGTACATAATTTAACTATAATAGGAAAAGCAGGCAAAGAAGTAAAGAGGTCGTTAAAAATGCACACGTATTCATAATTAACAGCAAGGTTTCAGAAAGTTTCGGAGGAATTCTAGGAAACTCCACTATGTACAACATGGCTAACTGGAAAGCTCGCACACTTCTCTGGATTTCAGCTCCGAGTCGTCCTTCTGATTTTCTTTTTCCAGGTTAGATAAAGCGCAAAGCCAAAATCTAACCCGAGTGTGTCGGAGGATCTCATCACCTGAACGTGGACTGAAATCAAAAGGTCAAATCTTTCATATCTTTTACATTTATCTATATTCAAGTGTCCATGACGATCTGTGTAGATGAACAAATGCCAAAGAAACTACTATAACAGCCGAGGAACATCTTTACACCTTTACTGTCATTAAAAAATGCCAGGAAGTCTGACTATACATGAGCATGCAAATTAAACACACCCCCATGTCGTCCCGCCGGCGCAAATAGCTAGACAAGTTAGTAAACTAGCAAGCTAGTGCCTTGTGTTAGCAAAGTAGGCAAGCCGAGTCTTTCACGTGAGCAACATCATTTTTATGAATATGCTGTTTTTACCGACAAGTCTAAAAATACAGGGCGGCGTCAATCCAAACGTATTAAGTTAGCACCCGCAACGTGACGGAGTAAACCTGGAAGTCACAATCGCTTGGGAAAATACGACCGAAGGGCAGGTATTACATTTGCGGAAGCACGTTTTGTCCATTTTAAGACAAAAATGATACAATTTACGAGAAAGTTTTAAGACTATTCCTCGTTGTCCCTAAACTCTAAAAGATGATAACGTTTCTAAAAATGATGCAGGTTTCACAGCACGTTCGCAGCCGTTTCCTTCAGACGTCCCGGACCTCAGGAACGGCACCCACGCTCTTTTACTGTGTGCTAATATTTTACTTTAAGAAAGAGCGATATGCTTGAAGCACAATTATGTTTTTTTATGTTCACAATTATGCGTTAGGTTCAAGTTTCAGTTCGACTCTGTGGAAGAGTCTGCTAGAGATCTGTGTTCGTCGTAACTATCAAGAACAAACAGAATACCCCAAAATCGAATTTTTAATATCTAATAAGTTTCCTGCTTCGGTGTTGCACGTGTGTGGTGTAATTCAGGCAATTATTGTTTGCAAATCTCCCGAAAAACGTCCGCTTTGTGTTCCGGGCATGATGTATCCTATTAGCGCTGATTATTACGCATCTTAATCAACCACGTCCGTTGCTTTCGCTGGATTTTTTTTTTTTTGCCATGACATCTTTAAGGAATTATTTTAAACAAAATTCCCATCAGGATTCAATGAAAAAAAGGAATAAATATCATCATGTCAGTGATTTAAAGGTTAAGCTTGCTTATTAGCAATAAGGTTTGCGTTAGTTCACAAAAGAAAGGGATTTGCAGTCTGAATGAATCGAAATCTGTAGCCCACTCAAGGCAATTAGCATAAATACAGAAGCCAGATGACTCATGAATTGATGTGTGAAGTTTACATAACTCATAACAATTCATTCTAACCAAACCACAGAATGTCCCCGCTTGTGTCGGAAATCACGGACATCCAGGAGACGCTATGTCTTGACGTCACCTTCTGAATGGATCCCGAAGAGGTGTAGCTTCTTCTTCATGAGCAGGTGGATACACACACAGATCCGAACACAGGAATATTTGGTGATTATCGTTTTGTTTTGTCTGCAAATCCAAATTTCAGTTAGAGGATGTCCTTTTGCGATTCTTCTAAACCTTCGCCAAAGTAGTCGTGTGCTAATATTACACTTTTAGATCACCATAATTATTAATCATAACTGCCTTACATTTGATCGCAGGTTATGGTGCGATCGTAATATTATTTCGGCGAGACAGACTGGATTAGTCTGCCATGTTTTTCCTTGAATTGTCCATGATAAAGGACCTGGGTAGACAGCGGTCCTGAAGTCTGTCTTCCAAACAGGAGCGGAAACTCTGCAGGAAAACTTACGTAGGTTCCATGTGTTCCGAATAAAACGCAGGCACTGTTCAAGTAAGATGACTTTCAGAAAAATGACTACGGACTTCAGGCCACTTCACACACACACACACACACACACACACACACACACACACACACAAATTCAGGAGCTAGGATACACCTACATGAGAGAAAGGTAACAGACGGCTTGCTATCTTTATCCTCAAGGGGTGAAGGGAAGGTGATGTAGACTGTTAGAACTCGGACAGGTTGTGCCACTTGGCGATCTGCCGCCGCGGGTTGTCGCACACTTCCCTCCAGTGTGTGACGCCGGATGGCGTTGGGCTCTGACCCCCCAGCACCAGACGGCCCACGACGGCGTTCTTGGCGGTGCGGTCGAAGTCAATGAGCAGGAACTCGACAGAGATGTCGGCCATGAGCTCGGCGGGCACATCGTACACGAACGACTCGTTAAAGACGGGCTCCAGCGTGCACTTCTTCACGTGCGTCTTCTTCTTGGCGATGCGTCTGCGTCCGTAGAACACGTTTACCTTCACGTATGGGTCTGTGAGAGGGAGAAGAATGGTCAAAGGAGAGTTCGATGCCCGTGTGTGTGTGTGTGTGTGTGTGTGTGTGTGTGTGTGTGTGTGTGTGTGTGTGTGTGTGTGTGTGTGTGTGT